>JAOQML010000006.1:30723661-30742566 GCA_027568935.1 Erythroxylum urbanii | reverse complement strand
CGACGGCAAAGAAGCGCCGTCGGTAAAAGAGCGGCAGGAACATTCCGGAAGAAACTCAAATACCGACGGAACATAACGTTCCGTCGGCGAAATAGGTTTTCCTGCCGACAGTTACCGACAGTGAAATGTTACCGTCGGTATGGCTGATACATATACCGACGGAAAGCCTCCCATCCGTCGGAAACATTATAAAAATATGTTAGGTACCGACGGTTTATAGAATCCGTCGGTAAATAAGGATTACTGAAAATATTCCCCGACGGTAGGCCAATATTTCGTCGGTATATAATTGAATATGCCGACGGAAGCTTCTGACCGTCGGAAATATTAGCCAGGCAATAATTCCCCGACGGAATATATGTAGTCCGTCAGTACAGTTACCAACGGACAAAACACTGTCGGTAAAGGGCGAAGCAATTAAATTGCGGGAACGATTCCCGCATTTTTTACCGTCGTCGAAACATGTTCCGTCGCTATTGTCTGTCGTAGATTTTGGGCCAAATTTTCCCCGACAATAGTTCCGACGGATTGTGTAGCCGTCGGTAAAATTTTCTTTTCACCGACGGATTACTTAATTTCCGTCAGTAAAATGCGACAGAATTTTTATCGTCGGTAATATTCCGACTCTAATTCTCGATTTTCTTGTAGTGTCATATATAGTATTCCCGGGTTCTAACCCTTAATATGGGAACGAGATGTTACAATGGGGATGGTAGGAGGTGGAGACCTTATGTATAATGTGATATTTCTTGAACAACATTTCCATCACCCTATTACATAAATGGGTTCCTCTATCGCTTATGATTGTCTTTAGCATCCTAAACCTAGAAAGGATGTTAGATTTGACAAAAGTTGTAACAAATTTAGCGTCACTAGTTTTGGTGGCTTTGGCTTCCACCTACTTAGAAACATAATCAACTGTAATAATATATAATTAAAACCAAAAGACGAAGGAAAAGGTCCCCGTAAAATCAATATCCTAAATATCAAAACTTTCATAGAAAAGAATGGGAGTATGTGGCATTTAATTTGTACGGGACAAGTCATCTGATTGTTGGAACCTATCACACTACTTGTAAAAGATATATGCATGCTTGAATAATAAGGGCTAGTAGAAACCACTCTGAAAAACTTTATGGATGATCCTCTTATCCCAAAGTTTCCTCCACAGGCATATGAATGATAGAAGGCTAAGATCAAAGGCATCTCGCTCTCAGGCACACACCTTCTTATAACTTGATCTGCACAGTGCCTCCATAGATACAAAACATCTCAAACGTAGTACTTAGCTTCATTCTTCAATTTATCCCTCTGATCCTTTGACATTCCAATAGGAAATATATTAGTAACTAAAAAATTTATGATATCTACATACCGTGGAGGTGTCAAATTGGTAGAAAATAGTTATTCATTTGGTAGTGTTTCTCTTAGAGGGATATCATCTTCCTTTTTGACCAAGCGATTGAGGTGATCAACAATCATGTTTTCTCCACCCTTCTTATCTCTTATCTCCATGTTGAACTCGTGAAAGAGTAGAATCCATTTGATTAACCTTAGTTTTCCTTTTTTTTTGTAAGCAAGTGCCTCAAAACTACATGATCAAAATAAACAATAACCCTAGCACCTAGCATATATTATCAAAATTTTTCTAAAGCAAAAACCATAGATAAAAGTTCTTTTTCAGTTGTAGAATAATTTGATTGAGCTGGACTCAAAGTGTTCGAAGCATAATAGATGGCATATGAAGCTTTACCCACTCTTTGTCCTAGAATCGCCTCTAAGGGCATATTCACTTGCATCATACATAATCTTAAAGGGAAGGCTCCAGTTTGGAGGTTTAATTACTGATAGGGACATTAAGAGCTCCTTTAGTCTGTTAAAAGCCTCCTTACACTTGTCAAACTCAAAAGAGACATCTTGTTACATCAACTTACGTAAAGGTAAGAAATCCTTGATGAATCTGTGGTAAAACCTGCATGGACAAGAAAAAAATGAACTTCCTGCACATTTATTGGGTAAGGTAAGGTAGAAATAAGATCAAATTTTTACCTATTTTCTTCTATTCCCCTGGTAGATATAATATGCCCTAAAACTATGCTTTGATCTACTATAAAATAATATTTTCCCAATTAAGTACAAAGTTAGTGTAAATATACCTTTCTAAGATAAGAGCAATATTTTCTAATTATTCATCAAAAGAAGAACCATAAAAACTAAATTTATCTATGAATACCTCTATGATTTTCTCAACGTACTAAGAGAAAATGCTTACCATACATCTTTAAAAGGTGACGAGTGCGTTTCAAAATTCGAATGGCATACTTTGATAAACAAATGTACCAAATGGGCATGTAAAAGTGGTCTTTTCTTAATCCTCTAGTACAATTGGGATCTAAAGGTAACTTAAAAATCCATCTAGAAAATAGTAATACTCATATCCAACCAATCTTTTAAGCATTTAATTAACAAAGGGGAGGGAAAAGTGGTCTTTACAAGTTACTGCATTCAATTTTTTATAGTTAATGCACACTTGATACTTGGTTTGCATGTTGGTGGAATCAACTCATCTTTTTGATTAGCCACTATCGTGATTCCAGATTTCTTTGGAACCACCTGAATCGAACTTACCCACTTACTGTCAAAGATTGGGTAAATGACCCCAACATTGAGAAGCTTCAACGCTTCCTTCTTCACTACTTCCATCATCGAGGAATTCAACCTAGGTTGAGCTTACCTAATGGACTTGACATCCTCCTCCAACAAAATATGATGCATGTCTATAAAATTGCTTATTCCTTGAATATTTACAATCATCCATCCAATGACCTTCTTATGTTTCGTTAACATTCAAACCATTTTGTCTTCTTGATCAGAAGTCAACATTGCTGAAATAATGACTGGTAGGGTCTGCTTGTCTCCCAAATATGCATACTTTAGGTGGGAGGGTAGTAGTTTCAACTCCACATCAAGTATCTGCACATTAGAAGGTAACGACCTCTAGTAAGATTCAGGTAATTTTATAGAAGCTAGTTCATATCTTGTGGGAGAGGTTTCCAATAACTATAAGGTAGCTACCATCTCAATCAATTCTTATCCCAACTTATCACCATTAGTGGCTTCTGATTCTAGGTGCTTGGTCAAGACTATTTTTAATTGATCTTTGCAACTTAATTTAAACATTTCCTTTACTAAAGCATCAATTGCATCAATAGAGAAAATAGAATGATCATCTAAAGGATATTTCATTACATAAAAAATGTTAAAATGAATTACTTCCCTGTTAAATTCCATCATGAGGGTGCCCTCATGAACATTTATCTTAGTTTAGGTCATATTAGGAAATGGTCTCCCTAGTAAGATAGGTATTGGATTGTACAAAGTTTCATCATTCATGTCCACCACATAGAAATCTGCAAGAAATACTAACTTATTTACCTATATCAATATATCCTCAACTACTCCATTAGGGTAAGCATTAGGGCAGTTAGCTAATTATATGATAACACTTGTCTCTTTTAAAGGGTCTAAATTTAAGGAAGCATAATATTGATTGATGCTCTTAAATCTAGCATAACTTTATTAATCACAATGTTGCCAATTTTATAGAGAATAGTAAACATACCTGGATCCCAATGTGTCGAAGGTATCTTCTTCTAGAAGACTGCAAAAATGTTATCATCCATCATCACCTTCTAGTCACCTCTGAGCTTTCTTTTATTGGTACACAATTCCTTAAGGAATTTTACATACCTGTGTACTTGCTTGATTGTGTCTAACAAAGGTATTTTCACTTTTATCTTTATGAAGGTATCTAATATCTCTTTATCTTTTTCCTCCTTATTCAATTTTGCTAATCTGCTATGAAAAGGTAGAGGATTAGTTTTAACTATATTAGGACTTTCAAAGCTTACCTTTGTACTAGTCAAGGGATTTCCTTCATTTCTTATCTCCTTTTCAATCTTGTCTTTGTTTGCTATCCTTGGGGTCTTTTTTAGAACCTTAAGCTCCTTTCCACTTCTTAAAGTTATCGCATTAACATTCCTTGGATTCACCTTGGGTTGAGATGATAATTTCCCTTCATTTTGTGATTCTAGGAGGTTAATAGCCACCAACATTTGACCTATATGGCTTTCCAAGTTTTGGATGCTTGATTTTGTATCTTACTATAATTATCTTACATCTTACTAAAATTCCAGAGTTTAAGTAGCAAGAGACTTAACTAAGTCTTCCATAGAAGTACCTAAATTGGAAGAGGAAGCCTGTGGCCTTAGTTGAAGTTGTTACGCTCCTTAGGGCCTATTCGGGACGTGATTCTGTTGCCTATTCCCATGATAACTCAGGTTGAGATGATCCCTCTAACCTAGGTTACAAGTTTGGGAATACGAGTTATACTAGTTAGGAAAATAACCTTCTACAACATTTATGTATTCTATACTTCCCTCTTGTAATGTTGGACACCCATTAGTTGGATGGCTTATATTTGCATATATTCCGCACACCTTTACCTATGCCTATCCGACTACAATTTGTTTAACAAAAGATGTTAGCTTATCTAAATGATGTTAAAAGGATGAAGTACTTACCTGGTTTACACGATGAACATCGTTACGAGTGCCAAATTGTTAAGTATTAACAACCATGTGTTCAATTAAAATCTTGGCCTCTATAAGAGTCTTCTCACACAATGTCCCACTACTCACTGCATCTACCAAACTCCTTTCTATAGGTAATAATCCTTAGTAGAAATATTGGATAAGAAGATGTTCTGATATGTTGTGGTGGGGACAGTTGGCACATAACGTATTAAAACACTCTCGATACTTATAAAGGGACTCTCCATTGTGTTACTTTATCTCGCATATCTTTTTTCTTATACTGGTTATCTTCGATGCTAGAAAATATTTCTCTAAAAATAGTCTCTTCATCTTAATCCATGTGTTCGCGATCCTAACAGGAAAATCAAATAACTAGTCCTTTGTTGCATGTTTTAGTGAGAATGGGAAAGCCTTTAACATTATCTGCTCGTCTAACAGGATTGGACATTTCATACTCAAATTACCACATCAAGTTCCTTAAGATGCTTGTGTGCATCCTCACCTGCAAGTCCATGAAAGTTAGGCAGCAAATGGATTAATCTAAACTTAAGTTCAAAAGTGACATATTTAGCAAAATTAGGAAAAGTAATTCATAGTGGTCTTTGAGCTAAGTTTGGTGCAACTAACTCTTTTAATATTCTCTGATTAGCCATTTTTTCTTTAACTTCAAGCTCTTGTTGTATTTATGGAGTTGTTCTTGTTTCCCTTTGCAACCTTTGGAATGTTCTTTTGATCTTAAAATCAAATTGTGGAGGTTCTCTATGAGGAGATCTTGTTACTACCATATACCAACACTAACAAATGTGTAAAAATTAAGAAATGAATGTCAAAGTCAATGCTCACAATGAACAAGGCTCTTTGCTTTACAGGAGTCTGGAGAGGGTCATAATGTACACAACCTTCCCTTTGCATTTTTTCAGAGAGGCTATTTCCGTGACTTGAACTTGTGAACTTATGGTACTGAAAAAAAGATCTAGTCTTTGACCTTTTACTTAAGGAAGGGTGTAAACTTATCTTTATGGTTATATTAAGATCTCAAAGTTGAAATAATCAATGAATGTTAGAGAGCCATGGATTCATGCATCACATACATGGCAAGGCAATGGAAGTGTCAGAATCAAAATTCCAATCCTTTGACATCCCCAAAAAATCTAGAATCTATGTGCATGTATAAATAGATTATAAGAACATGAAATTACAGCATATGTACCTTACAAATACTCCTCCTTTTTTAATCTTCTCCTTGTTTGGGTTGTAGCAAACACCAAACACCTTCCTTGGCCTCTAGAGAACGCAAAGATGAAGAAAAATTAGTATGTAAAAGTGGTTAGAGCACCAAACAAGATAGTTCAAGTAGATCTTCTAGTGAGAGTTAGATCAAGACCAAGTTTTATGCAATTGATCTCATGCAACAATTGCTTAAGATTGTATGAATAAATCTCAAGATCACTCCTCTCAACTTTTAGAACTCTTCTAGACCTTCATTCTCTCTATTGAGTTTGTTTTATAGCTAAAATTTATGTATACATAAGTGAAGAACTCATTTATGTGCCACTTGTCGTTAAGTTGGTCACAATTGTGGCTTATAAGCCACAATCGTGGCTTGCTTAATTGATAACCATGCACACTTTTTTTTATCCAATCTTTTATGTGTGTGACCCTTAGGTTCCCAGTTATTTTGTTCACTTGAATTAACTCTTAATCTGAGCAAATAATGAAGGGTTTCACGATGCCAATTTACCATAATGTAAGTGGATTAACACTCGAACTCTTCCATAGTTAATTATCAGAATTACGAACCTTTCTATAGTTAATTACCATGCAATTCATCCCTTCACCATCCTATACCCCACTTGGTTCAAAGTATGGGCTATGTGTCAACTCCTACTAGACTGACTGTGTCAAATCTAGACCAAGTTATGTTAGTTCTTATCCTGGGATCTTATTACTCTATGTGTCAATGAAGACTCTCTTTATGACATATAATTGCTCTGGCCAGAGACTCCTAAGTAATGATTCCGACAAGAGGCCATAGGTATCATCTCCTTTTATTAGAAGTAGTGAATCATTTATTGGCTATCTAATTACCTTCGAATACTAATAGCTGTACCTATTCACCACCCTATGAGCGACCTCATCTTGAGGCAATAAGGAATGGTGTCGACTCATAGGATCAATATACAAGATATCCTTGAGTACCTCAAGTCTAAGGATATTTGCACTATTTCTATGATGAGATTAATCATTGACATTTGATAGATCATCCATATGATCATCTCATAGTGGGTCATCTGATGTACTCACTACTTTTAGTAAGCATCCATATGTTTATGAGAACGAATGCTTGATCAAATCAAGGAGTATAATATGTTCTAGTCTATCCGGATTAACAATGTTATGTCTCATTAATCCTGTGACTAGGGATAATTTATATACTAACATAATTACAAATGATAGAAATTTCATTATCATGATCTCATCATAATTTCCTTCATGCTATGTTTTGTATCATGGACTTCATTAATTCAATTTAAGAACAACATCAATTTATAAATAAATGAATATCAAATTAATGAAAATGACCTTTTGCTTTATTAATCAAAATAATAAAGGTGATTGCCTTTAGAGTACTACTCTAACAATCTCCCACTTGCACTAAAGCCAATCACTTTTGTATCTAATACTATAGGCGACTATACTAGAATCAAATCTCATTTAAGGAAGTGGCTTAGTCAAAGGATCAGTGATGTTCTGATCTGTGGGTACTCTCTCTATCTTCACATCACCTTTATCAATGATCTCCCTGATTAGGTGATATCTACTAATTATATGCTTGGACTTATAATGAGACCTTGGTTCTTTGACTTGAGCAATGATCCCATTGTTGTCATAATAAATATTATCGGGTCTACAATGCTCGGAACCACTCCAAGTTCCACAACAAGCTTCCTGATCTAAAAAGCTTCTTTTTCCGCTTCCGTAGCTGCAATGTGCTCTGACTCGATCATTGAATCTGCAGTCATCTTTTGTTTGGAACTCTTCTAATTGACTGCTCCACCATTCAGTGTGAAAACATAACTTGACTGGGATTTTGTGTCATCCTGGTCATATTGAAAATTAGCATCTGTATGCCCGCTCACTACGAGATCTCTTTTTTCATATACCAAGAATACATCTTTCATCCTTCTCAAGTACTTTAGAATATTCTTGACAACCACCCATTGATACTCACTAGGATCTGATTGATATCTGCTCGTAATACTTAGAGCATATAATATATCGGGTCTTTTACATAATATAGCATACATGATTGATCTTATAGCCGAAGCATACAAGATCAAACTCATGTGAGTCTTCTCATCTTGCATCTTGGGACATATAAATTTTGAGAGTTTTATCCCATGAGTCGTGGAAAGAAACCCTCTCTTAGACTGCTCCATACTAAACCTCTTTAGCACTTTATCTATGTATGTAGAATGTGAAAGACCTAACATTCTTCCTTGATCTATCTCTATAGATCTTTATTCCCAATATATAAGTTGTTTCTCCAAGGTCTTTTATGGAGAAATTTAGGGACAACCAAATTTTGATAGATTGTAAACTTGAGACATTATTTCCTATTAGTAATATGTCATCCACATATAACATAAGGAATATGATAGCACTCCTATTAACCTTCTTATACACACAAGGTTCATTCGGATTTTTTGAGAACTAAACTCTTTGATTGTCGCATTAAATCAGATGTTCCAAATCTTAGATGTTTGCTTCAATCCATAAATGGAAATTTGAAGCTTGCATACCTTTTTTCCATCTTTGGATATGAAACCCTCAGGTTGTATCATATACACATCCTTAGCTAGGTTTCCATTCAGGAAAGTCGTCTTCACATCCATTTGCATGATTTCATAATTATAATGAGCAACAATTGTTATAAGTATTCTAATGGATTTAACCATAGCTACGAGGCTAAATGTCTCGTCATAGTCAACTCCTTGTCTTTGACGATAACCTTTAGCGACTAGCCTCGCTTTATAGGTAATCACATTACCATCCATGTCAATTTTCTTCTTGAAAATCTACTTGTACCCTATGAGTTTTAGCCCTTCGGGTAGGTTAACCAAAGTCCATACTTGGTTTTCAAACATGGAATCCATTTTGGACTTCATAGCTTGAAGCCATTTTTTAGATTCTAAACTCTTTAGAGCCTTTTCATAAGTTATAGGCTCATCGTCCTCTATGAGCAATACATCATTATGTTCACTTACGAGAAATTCATATCTCTCTGGAACGTTACGTATCCTACTTAACCTACGAACATTTTGTGTATCATAAGGTTCAACAGTTGTCTCATTGGGATACAATCCTGTTATCCTTTAGGTAACTTAGAAACTTCTTGTTTAAGTATTCACCACCTTGATCTAATCGAAGTGTCTTGACACTTTTACCAAGTTGTTTCTCTACTTCATGTCAAATTTTTTTGAACATTTCAAATGCTTTAGACTTGTATCTCATAAGATACACATACCCATATCGTGAATAATCATCAATAAAGGTAATGAAGTACATAAAATCACCTCAGGCATGAATGGACATCAGACCACATACATTAGAATGTATTAAGTCTAATAACCTATTCACACATTCACCTTTTCCTTTAAAAGTTATTTTAGTCATCTTGCCTAACAAGCAAGATTCATATGTGTCATATGATTTATAATCAAATGACCCTAAGCTATGACTCTTGTGCAGCTTAGCCATGAATCTCTCACTTATATGGCCAAGTAGACAATGCCATAAGTAAGATGATTTTAAGTTATCCTATTTTTGTATTTTATTATCATTGATATTTAAAATTGGATTGCACATATCTAATATGTAAATACCATTGCACAATGTAGAAGTACCATAAAACATTTCATTCAACTTAATTGACTAACCATTACTTGAAAATTTTAAATAAAATCTCATTTTATTAAGACATGAAATAGATACAACGTTCTTTGTCACAACAGGCACGTAATAAAAATTATCCAAAATTAACTCTAGCCCATTAGGAAGATACAAAACATAGGTTCCTACGGCTAATGCAACAACTCTTGCTCCATTTCCCACATTTATGTCCATCTCTCCCTTCTTGAGCAATCTACTATCACTAAAACCCTACATATCAACACATATGTGTGAGCCACATTCGGTATCTAATACCTAAATGTTATGATCAGAAATAGTATTAACCTTAATGACAAATAACATACTTAAAGTAGACGGTGGAGCATCTAATGCCTTCTTCTACTTTAGTGACTTCAGATAGGCTTTACAATTCCTCTTTTAATGCGCTTCCTTATTGTAATGAAAGTGTATTCCCTTTGGTGCATTGTCCTTTGTCTTATTCTTGGCTATACCTCCCACTGGCTTCTTGGACTTCTTCTTCTTCTTTTAGTTCCTCTTGCGAGAACCAGAAGTAAAGTCCACCAATATTATAGCCTTACTATCCTTCTTGACATTTTGCTCAGCTGTTTTGAGTAGATTAATCAGCTTAGGTATCGAAGTGAATATTTGATTCATCCAATAGTTAAGCACAAACTATGAATTACTATCTATCAAACCAATCAAAATTAAGTCTATACTTAATTCATAATCCATTATGAAACTTAAACTAGCAAACCTATCAATGTATCTATTCATCTTTAGTGTGTACTGCACTGGAGACGATCCCTCAGCCATCTTAGAGCGAAAAAGCAACCTTGAGGTATCAAACCTTTTAGAATGAGCTTGCTCATCAAACAATTCCCTTATATGGTAGACTATAGTATGAGCATCTATAGTCTCATGCTACTTTTCTAGTTCTGGTGACATAGGGGCCAATATAAAATAGCTAGCCAGCTCACTATCATCCAGTAGCTTCTTGTAATCTTTTTGATCCTCATCAGAAGCATCGGCAGTAAGGGGATCGGGAAGTGGCTCATCCAGGACATATCCTAGTTTCTCATATTTGAGAACAATTCTTAAATTTTGTAGCCAATCTAAGAAGTTTGGTCCTGTGAATTTGTTGGAGTCAAGTAGAGAGTGTAAGTTCACACCAAACGAAAACATCACTGCAATTCAATAACCTAGAAGAATAAGAGAAAGCGTTAGAATTTACATAAATGCATATCAATAATGAATTTAATCACATGCATTATGGGTCATTTTATCTAAATCTATAGCCCTCACTACAACTCTGAGAAAAATTATTATTTTCCTAATGAGTTGACATCCAATATCACTAATAATGACCTTGGGTTTGCCCAACAAGCCACCTTAAGTCAATCAATAGGTATCATTCGTACCAATTACATTCAGTTATACAACTATCGACTTGTGCCATCAACTGTTAATTTAGCATACTTATTAGGTTATCAACTCTTGCTGCTTATACATCCCATTTATACTACCTAACTCCACCTCTATCCACGTTGACCTTGGGCTTGCCCAACAAATCAACTCTTCCAGTTAGGACTAACCCGTTAATCTAGAAATCTAATTCCCATAGTTTGAACATATTTATGTAGTGCGGGCTTGAGTTTGCCCAACAACCCAACACTAAAAGAATTATAGTTCTTGCCATATCAATGGAAGGTGTAAGTCCTAATATTTTGGTTGAGGGATTTATTCTTAGGTCTAATCAATACTTGGATGGTGTATATATATATATATATTTAGATTACGGATAGCTTAATTAAAATGAGCCTATGTCCATAACCACCCTTAAAATGCATTTAATGTATGTATCACACAAAGTAGGTTAAATTTAGGTTGTGACTTGATTATGCATCTAAAGTTCGTGATTTGATTCAACTCTTGAACTAAATCGGGTACTAGTGTTAGTCTCAGCTAATTTGAATTATGAATGTGATTCAATTAGGAACCCTAAAATTCAATTATTTTGATATCCAAATTAAACACTTTAATCCTAGTACACATGCCTTTTTCTAGTCACACTAGAAATGTTATGCTCTACTTGGATTAATTCTCAATTAATCCCTAGGGTTCCAAAATTCCCAAACACCAATTAGTCATATAAAACATCCCTAGGTCATCTCAAATTTATCAAGACAATTTCAGCACAAGCCTGTTAGGGTTATGTAAATATAGTGCCCTGGAAAGTAAGTGTATTTACATATAACTTAATTTTTTCTAGTTACAATATTGTAATGAAAATATTTATTATTAATAAAACAAAAGAGTTTGGTTTTATTTGTATGAGCATAATATAACTAGTTATAAGGTACCAAGGTTTCTTTGTAAGTAATATACATATACATGGAGATGTATGGAAACATGTATATTATTATAATCTAAATTAGTTGATTCATAGTCGAATTATCAAGTTGGTCGCTTGATTATGGTTTAGATTGTAGTGTTGTGTGTAAATAAAGGAGTTTACTTCAAGGGAATGATGAGTTTCAAATCATGATATTAGTTGACTATCGGTAATGGCACTATTAAATGAATCTGGAATCACATATGTTTTTTAAAGAATAAAGTAGGTCATTACTTTAATCTTAAAACATACACTTTAGCATTCGTTTAATACAAACCACAATCTTGATGAGTGGTGAACTCATATATATTCCGTTATAATTTTTGATATAATCGGAATAGATTTTTACAATGTATCAATCTAGTATCCACATGTTAGAATTACTAATTGAAACATGCATCAGGGAACATTCACTTAAATAAAGAGTATATAGTGATATCATCACTTTTAGATGTTTTACGGAGATTGGTGATTAAATTGGTGCCAGTAGTTTGATGGACTAGCTACCCATTAAGTCTTAAGATCTTGTATGTTAATCACCATGTAGAGTGAAATGGGAGATCTAGAAGGAAAAACCAACATGAAGGCAAAATGGTAATTTTACCCTTTATTGTGCAGATGGCTATAATATGATTCATAATAGAGTTTGCGATTAGACATCGTATTAATAATTTGAAACACATGTTCTCATAATTTTCAGTAATTCAAGAGTTCAGCCAATTGTCTTTAGTGGAATGACAGTTGGTTAATAAGTTAGAATTAATTCTAATGAGATTACATTAATTTCGGGCTTATTGGAGCTTGAATTATTTAAGTCCAATCAGATTCTCCACTTGGCTTCTAGAAAGGTTATGAAGGAAAGTAAGAAAAATAAATGGAAGTTATTGCAAAGAAAATGAGACAGAAAGGACCAAATTGGATTCGGGCTAATAAAACCAGAACAATTTAATTAAGAATTAATTAAATTAGGTTTTAAGCCTATAATTAAATGTTGGGCTTACACTAATTAATTGTTAATTATAAGCCCAAAAGGAACATTTAATATTGGGCTGGATTTTAGTTTGATTTGATTAATTAGATTAATTGAATTGAAAAAAATATTTTAAAACAAAAGGGAGGGCAAACTGAATTTTACAATAATGTACATTTCAGTTTTGTAGCTAAAGGGATAGCAACACATTTAGCATTGAATTGCTAAATACATTGTGGGCTGTTTTTAGTTTCTCTCCACTCACTCCCAAAGCAAAACCGATCATGTTTCTCATCATTAAATGGTTTGATGGTTGGTTTTAAATAAATGTGGGCATGTAGAAAAACGTACAACACTTTTAGCATTCTTTTGATTAAAGAATGAAGTGGTGCATTTTTTTTCTCTCTCTCCAATCTCTCGAAAATAGTCAGTTATAGCAAATGAGAAGGTCTCATTTTTGTTCTTTCAACTAGCCGAATATAGCCGAACATATAAAGAAAAACCTCTATATTTTTCTTCTCCTTTCCCACCAAAGGATCTTGTTAACCAAGTTGTCTAAGGAGAACATGTGGTAGATCGGATTGGTTGAGTACCCAGCAGTGAGGAGTCGGTAATATTCCGATCTTTTTCTTATTATATTTATTTTTTATATCGTATCATGTATAGATTAAAAGCATGTTGATTTGGTGTTTACGCTTCCGCTATATTTTGATCTCAAAAAATGTTTTTGAAATATACCATTTAGCCAAACCAATCATGTTTTTGTTTTTGATCCAACAATGCTAAAAAATATCTTGACGGTCAAAATTGTCAAGATAAATGAGTTAACCTACTAAACACTAAAGAGATCAACTTGATGTCTGAAAATTTTCCAAAACTCTAATTTCAAGCATATGCACTTGCATACTACTAGCATCAAAATAATACATTTCTTATCTCATAAAAATAATTTCAAGGTATTATAATCAAAACACATACTCATAAGTCATCAAACAAGTCAACCCCATCAGCTTTCAAAAAGTTGTCTAGTGTTGACTTTGACTTTATCTATTAATTGAATCAAGTTCAATTAATTCTGGAAAAATTCTAGTGTCATATACACATTCTAAATGTGCCTAATAAAAAAATTCCAGAATCTAATTCCTAGGG
Source organism: Erythroxylum urbanii (assembly GCA_027568935.1). Taxonomy (NCBI): domain Eukaryota; kingdom Viridiplantae; phylum Streptophyta; class Magnoliopsida; order Malpighiales; family Erythroxylaceae; genus Erythroxylum; species Erythroxylum urbanii. The sequence goes on along the minus strand of JAOQML010000006.1, from coordinate 30,728,546 downwards.
ATTCTTTATAAACTAAGTGGAATTTTCCAACACATCAGATATCCACTAACACTTGTCATACACCATCAACATGCATATAAAATCGAGAATAAATAATCAATCACTTTAAAATAGGTGTCATGCATCTCATACACGTGGCAATATCATATGTGCATGTTCATGAAGAAAATTCATAAAAATAATTTTTATAAAATTAATCTGGAATTTACAAGCATGCATGTTCATCAGATTTTTATAATTTTCTAGAACTTCATACATGCATCAGCTCGAAACTAAAATATTAATAAAATAGCAAATGACATTCAATTGCATTGTCCTTTAACAAAAACATAAAATAACACCTTATAAACATTTATTTGAAAGAAAATTAGAAAAAAAGCTTTTTACAATTATTATGAAATTTTCAAAATCAGCACATACATTATGTTTTCCAAAAATTCCCATAAACCAAAATATGAACAGACTACAGATTAATTCGCAATAAAATAGAAAATGATAGTTAACTGAAATTTTCTTTGATAAAAACACAATATAATCTTATAAACATTTTTGTGAAATAAAATCAGAAAAATATTTTTATACAATTTATACGAATGTTTTGAAATCAACATGCATGTCAGTCACAACCTAGCAAATAGTTTGCACATATTCAATAAATCACTTTATACATGCATGACTTGCTCTGATACCATTTTCAGAGAGCCATAGATTCATGTATCACATATATGGCAAGGTAATGGAAGTCTCGGAATCAAAATTCCAATCCTATGACATCCCCAAAAAATCTAGAATCTATGTGCATGTATAAACAGATTATAAGAACATGAAATTACAACATATGTACCTGGAAAATGCCCCTCCTTTTGTTGAATCTTCTCCTTATTTGGGTTGTAGCGAACACCAAACTCCTTCCTTGGCCTTGAGGAAGCATGCAAAGATGAAGAAAAATTAGTGTGTAAGAGTGGTTACAGCACCAAACAAGATGAGTTCAAGTAGATGCTCTAGTGAGAGTTAGATCAAGACCAAGTTTCGTATAATTAACCTCATGCAATAATTAATTAAGATTGTATGAATAAATCTCGAGATCACTCATTTGAACTTCTAGAACTCTTCTAAACCCTTAGTCTCCCTATTATGTAAATTTTATGGCTAAAATTCTTGTGTAAATCAGTGAAGAACTCACTTATGTACCACTTTTCATTAAGTCAATCATTATTCTGGCCTATAAGCCACGATCATGGCTTACTTAATTGACAGCCATGCACATTTTGTTTTTCATCCAATATTTTATGCGTGTGACCTTAGGTTCCCAGTTATTTTGGTCACTTAAATTAACTATTAATCCGAGCAAATCATGAAGGGTTTTATGATGCCAATTTAGTTAATTATCTAACTTACGAACCTTCCCATATTCAATTACCATGCAATTCATCCCATCACCATCCTATACCCCACTTGGTTTGGAGTATAGGCTCTGTGTCAACTCCTGCTAGACTGATTATGTCAAATCTAGTCCAAGTGATGTTAGTTCTTGTCCTGGGATCTCATTACTCAATGTGTCATTAAAGACTCTCTTCATGACATATAATTGCTCTGGCTAGAGAATCTTGAGTAATTACCTCGATAAGAAGTCGTGGGTATCATCTCCTTTTATCAGGAGTGGTGAATCCTTTATTGGCTATCCAATTATCTTCAAATACTAATAGCTATACCCATTCACCATCCTATGAGGGACCTCATCTTGAAGCAACAAGGAATGGTGTCCAATCATAGGATCAATATCTAAGATATCCTTGAGTACCTCAAGTCTAAGGATATTTGCACCATTGCTATGATGAGATTAATCACTGATATTTGATAGATTATCCATATAATAATCCCATAACGGTTCATCTGATATATTTATTACTCTTAGTAAGCATCCACATGTTAACTCTAAACATTTCATGCTTACAGTTTATAAAATCTACTGCTTGATAAAATCAAGGATTATAACATGTGCTAGTTTATCCGGATTATCAATGCCTTGTATCATTGATCCTATGACTAGAGATAATTATATTAACATAATTGCACATGATAGGAATCTGATTATCATGATCTCATTATAATTTCCTTCATGCTATGTTTTGTATCGTTGACTTCATTAATTCGATTTAAGAAAGACATCAATTTATAGATAAGTGAACATCAAATTATTAAACCACAATTTAGACAAAAATTTTCACAATTGCATCATTAATTACCAATCTACTGCTTAATCAGTCCTCCGGATCCATATGAAGTTCTATGCCTTTCCAATAGATTTTTAAGTTGTTAATCTTCACAATTTCCTCTCTAATCTACTGAGTATCTAAACAAATGAGGATATTAACGTTGAATTTCATTTTCTACTTCCCAAGTAGCTTCTTTAGAAGAACGTTAATAACTTCGCAAAACTTGTACCATCGGAATCTCCTGTCTCCTTTGATTTCCTAATCTGTCTGTCTAATATCTCAACTAGCTTTGTCCTTTGAACGCAACTCCCACAACTCATTGTCTTCCTCTATTTTGTCCTCCACTGTCGTCCTCTACCATCCCAGTTGCCTTAAGGTTATCAAATGTCAATCATGTGTTGTATGTTATGACTGCCGTTTGTGTTAATTGTTGAATGAAATAAAATAACATTTGAATGAAGTTTTGTGTTATTTGTCTCACATTTGTGTTTCTGCGATCTGAGGAATATGGAATGAGAATATGAAATATTATGTTGTTTTGGATCTAAAATATTAAATGAACATTTTGTTGTCTTATAAAAAATATTATGTTGTCTCCAGTCTATATTGATTAAAATTAGTGAATGAAATATTGTCCTAATAGAGAATGAAAGTCAGCGAGGAATTAGTGAATGAAAGATTAAAATTTACTGACAAATCACAATGAAGAATTAGTGAATGAAAGACTAAAATTATTTTGTGCATAAATTGGGTTATATGTTGTTGCAAAGTAGTTGCCATAAAATGGGTTATAAATTGAATTGTGCAATCATACATAATGGATTAATTAATGGTTGAATTATGTGATTACATAAAATGAGTTATAATTACGACTTTATAGTTGAATTGTACTGATACAAAATGGTTTATAGTTGTGACTTTATGATTGGATTATGTAATAACACAAAATGTGTTATAGTTGTGAATTTATGTAATAACACAACATGATAATTTCTTGGATAGAATATGCCTAAACCTCGAATTTTCTTAAGGAATCATTTAATTATATAAGTTAATGAAGTTCACTTGCATGTCTATGTCATATGATTATTGTGAAGTCGTTGTTGCTTTATTTCTTCCTATTATTTTACACAACTTTATTTTGACGTGAAATTATTAATTTAATTTTGACATCTGTCTTTATTTATTTTACAGATAAATAAAGGGAAGTTTAAGTACTAATGATAATTTAACCACTTAAAAAGGAAGATTTGACGATCCAACTTGAGCTCATGCTAGATTGGTTCCTAAAATAAAGAATCATATCATTTGTTTATATTGCAACAAACATTTGAAAGATGGAGAAATAACCAATTAAAGAATTATTTAGCTGATTTCAAAGGTAATTTGAAGCCTTGTAATAAAGTGAGTCAGGATGTGAAATAACAAATGAAGACTTTGCTTGAAGAGTATCATCGCGAGAAAGATGGAAAGCAAAGACCAAACTACCAAATTGGTAGTGGAATTTTGTTTTCCAGTGGTCAGGTTGATACTGGGGATATTGAAGGAAGTTTTCCTTTCCAACAAGAAGGAAATGTTGTACCTGATGTGAGGAAGAGAAGAAGACAAGTGTCTAACTTTTTTGTACCATGAACAACTCCTAGAACTCAGCTTTCAATCTGTAACGCCTTACAATCTAAAGAAGTGGTTCATAATGTTGATATTGTCAGACCCCGTTTCTGGAGCCCGACGATCGCAAATATCAAAGACGTAAACGTATCATCCTATAAGGCTATTCCCATAGGATCTCTCTAGCCCAAAACCAATTCCGGCAGCGGAATCACAAATTAACTTCTTTAGAACAATTTAAGCTCCATGTCTCTTGTTCCTTATGAAAGATTAGCATAACTTTTGATAAAGACGTCGGATTTAGACCATTCAAGTACGGTTTCGAAGAGGACTTTGATTTTTACAACTTCTGTGAAGACCCCGAAGCAAGATTTTTCCATTTAAAGGGTCAAAATTTGCATATTTTTAAAACTATCCTGAGAAGGTCCTTCTAACGGACATAATGTCCCTTCAAACAGACATAGCGGGCTTGGGAGCCATTTTTCACCCGAGAAGGTCTGTTTAACGGACATTATGTCCCTCCAAAGGGACATGAACTGAGCTGGGATATTTTTAGACCCGAGAAGGTCCACCCAACGGACATCAAGTCTGTCTAACGGACAGCTACGGGTCAAATTCCAGATTTCTAATCCGTCAACCATATCTAACACCTCTCATACATATCCTATCATTCTTACTTCAATTTCCTCATCATTTTCACCTCCATTTCATCTCTAACTTACCACACTCATTCTTCATCCCATTTCAAAACACCATAGAGCTTATTTTCTATTAATTCAAGCAAAGAAAAGTCTACACAAATATCCAATATTCATCCTGTGCAGCATCACTAATTTGTAATGGGCATAACTCTCAACTTCGATATCCAAAAATTCCATACTTTATACCATTGGAAAGCTAGAAAGATAAGCTACAAATTTCCTGAAAGACAACTTTGACTAATTGTACCTAAATCAATACAATTTTTCCTTTGAAGTCAAAAATAATTTCTACACCTATGGAAGACTTGAAATAAGAAATTTACAACTACCAAATGACTAAGCACATACACATTGGAAACT
>JAOQML010000006.1:30696004-30712018 GCA_027568935.1 Erythroxylum urbanii | reverse complement strand
TATATAAATTTGAATTTTTAAAAATAATTATATTTATTAACTTTATTTTTTATTATTTAAATTATTAAATTGATAATTGAGAACATAAATCGTTTTAGTTGTTTAAACACTAATTAAAGGAATAATTAAAATTGTGTAATCCTTTAAACTATATTTAAATTTTGCATGTTCAAACCTTTCATAATAAGCTATAAATAATTTCTTGAAATTATATAGTTTACGTTTAACAACTATATATTCAATTACTTATCAATAGTGTAATTAATTTTAATATTTTTAACTCATATAATATTTATTTAAATGTTGATATTATCTTTTCCCGAATTAACTTCTAAGTTGTAGTTTGAAGCACAAAGTATTTCAGATTTCTTTAGTCTAAAAATTTAGAGTAATTTTTAGAAAAATTAAAATTTATAATTAATAACAACTACTTAATTTATAAATAGAGTATTTATCAATTTAATTTCAATTAAGGTCCTCTTTTCGTTATAATATTTAAATACATGTATAAAAAAACTAATTATTTGTCAAAATACTAAATTGCTCTTGAACTTTTTGAAATGACTCTCATAACTCTAAAATTATACTTAATTTATAAAAAATTGCATCATATAACTAAAAAATAACATCAAATTACAAACTTAGTTATTAGTTGCAATTTAATATAACTTTTTATTTATAAAGTTTAACTTTTCAATCATTAAATATACTTTTTAGTTATAAAATTCATTATCAAATTTTTAGTTATAGAAGTCATTCTTAAGGACTCTAAGAATAATTTGGTTATTTAAATAACTTGACCATATATTATAACGAACAAGGAACTCTAGCTCATATTAAATTTGGTTATATTCCTCTTTATAAGTTAATTCAATTGGTCCAAAACATAATTATCCTTAATTTTCTTGAGATATGAATTACCTTGTACCAATCACTCTAATAACACATTGCTCAAACAGAATTAATATAGAAAGAAAATAAAATTATTTTATTACAACAAGGAAGGAAATATAAGGTGAAATATCACAATAACCATAACTTATGCAATCCTTAATAAGGTATTTATAGACTAGGGTTACATGTAAGAAGTCTAAGTATAGAGAAGCTTTATCTCCGTAGAAGTCTAAGATAAGTGAACTTCTATTTTCATAAATGCCTAACAATATTAATGAAATTCTATTTCTATATGTCCTCAAAAATCGCATCACGATAAATGCATATTTGACTATAATTATACACCCAAATTTGATGCATTTTGCTTGATATTTTGTAGTTTTGTGGTATTTTTTATACTTAATTCTCTCCAAATGCATTCATAGGTCATAATTGTCTTCATGGACCAAAAGGAGAAGAAGTCAATTGAAAACATGGCATAAAACAAAGTTTTGAAGCAATTTAGAGATACAGGGTCATGTATGTGCTTATGTAAAATCGCAAATTCTTAAGTTTCTAAATATACACATTCTTTCACACGCACGTGTATTAGACCGTGTATGTCCCAAAAATCTTAAATTTTACTATAAAAGGATGTGAGCAGAGGCAAATAGAGAGAGCTGACTTTTACAGCAAATTTCAAACATGAAACATCCATTGAGGTGACAATTTTGATCCAGAGATTGGAAAACACAAAGTTAACATCAAAAGTGATCCAATAAAAGGCTACATCAAATCCAAACTTTCAAGAAGATTCAATAGAATAGACAGAGAGATTTAGAATTATGAACTCTTTGTTTTCCATTTATTTTCTACTTGTTTATATCTGATTTCATTTTCTATTATGAGTAACTAAACATTTTCATTGTCTAGGTGTGATGAATCCTAGTTTGTGATACAATATGTCTTAACCTTTTATTCAATGCAATTATTTTGATTGATTTATAGTGATTTGATTATGTGTTTTAAGCTTGTTCTAACATATCCAAAATATTAGTGCATGATTTGATTTCATATGTTTAAGAATGAGAAATCCTTTATATGACTAGATTTACCATAATTGAAAAGAGTTTATTGCAAACCTAAAGATAGGTCGTCATAAATTCTCTAGATCAGGGTCAAATCTAATAGTGGAATTAATAAATTGATAAGGAAATCCTAGGGTATTAACAAGAAAGATTTTTATTAATCAACGAATGGATTATTTGTTAATAGTCTCAAGAGAGTTATTAGCATAAGATAGAAACTTTCATGGTTTAATAATTAATAAAATAATTGCATGATAAAAGGTTAATTATTTAATGGTTTTTAGGGGATTCATTACCTAGATATTAATATTTGATATTGATTTTTCTAGGTGATTTCGTTTGTCTTTTATGTTCATTATATTTTCCAATTTTAGTTTATTTGTTTAAGTTTTATTTTTAATTGAAAACAAAAATCCAATTCGTAGGCTAGATAATAAGAGAAGGGTAATTACTAATACTTACTATCTTTGTGGGATTGACTCATACTTGCCTATGCTAGCTATAAGTACACCCTGCACTTGCGATTAATTTACTATTGATATAAAGGAAAATATTAATCAAGTTTTTAACACCATTTTCAAGGACGGTAATATTAGGAACACCTCAATTTTATTACTTTAGCTATTTTTAGTTTATTTAGTTTTATTCATGTTTTTATTTTACATTATTTTACGTTATTTTATTTTATTAATTTTTTCTTTCTTTTTTGTTGACTTGGACTCTTGGTCAGTTTATAACTCAGAGCACTTCTAAGAGCTTAATAGCCATAGACTTAGAGATCGAAAGAACATACCACAGAAAACTTCTAATGACACAACTAAGGGAGTTTGAGTTAAATCATCGAATAAAAGACTTAGGGGGTCAAGTAAACATTGAAGAATCATACAATATGGCTGACTAATCGAGAACCATGTTAGACTACACTTGATTAGTGCAAAGTCCAGCATCACGAGACTGATTGTCAATACTAATAACTTTGAGATAAATTCGAGCATCATCCAAATGGTGCAACAGTCAGTCTAATTTGATGGACTTAAAGATGAAGACCCTAATGCACACATATTTAATTTTTTAGAGATATGTGACACTTTTAAAATTAAGTAATCAACAAAGTTAATGATGACATCATCAAACCGCACTTTTTTCTCATTTTCTTTAAAAGGGAAGGCCAAGTAATGGTTGAATTCAATGTTATGCTTTTCATTGACTATATTGGAACAAATGGCAAAGAAGTTCTTGTTGAAGTATTTCGTACCAGCAAATACTGTGAAACTGAGTAACGACATCTCCTCATACTCCTAAGTTGAAGAAAAATCCTTATATGATACATGGGAGGGATTAAGGGAGATGTTAAGATGATGATCAAACTATGGTCTGTCGCTTTGGATGCAAATCCAAACATTTTACAATGGGTTGAATCAAAGTATATGGTAGTCTACAGATGTGGCTACTGGGGGAACACTGAACAATAAGACACTAAATGCAACCTAAGATTTGATAGAAGATATGGTCATGAATAACTACTAATGCTGCTATTCTAGAGCGCTAATCAATAAGCTAGCTACTAATGGTGCTCTTTTATAGCGCTAATCAATAAGCTAGTGGGGGTGTATAAAGTGGGCACAGTTGTGTAGTTGGCGAGCCAAGTAGAGACCTTGAGTTGAAAGATAGACAGACTTACAATGGCTCAACAAGGATGAGTGATGCAATGTGAGGTGTAAGGACTAAAGCACCAAGGATAAGATTGTCAATCAGTTTAGTATGAGCCTGTGAACTATTTGGGCAATGCTTTTAAACCCTAAAATAATCTATATAACAACACATATAATCTAGTTTAGAAGAATTACCCCAATTTTTCTTAGGAAAATTAGGGCCAGATAAGGAACAATCTTCCATTAGATTTCTAGCAGCAAGCACCTCAGCCCAAGAAGCCTGGTATAGACGAGTTGATAATGAAATTCATTGAGGAATCAAATGCAAAAAATCAGAGGCAAGATGCTTCCATACATAACTAAGAGGTTCAACTCGACCAATTGATAATAATATTAACTAAAAAGGAAAAAGGGAATTTGTCTATTACTGATAAGCCAAATCCTAATAAGTTTGTAAAGGCAATCACCCTTAGAAGTGGAAAGGAATTACAAGCAGACAATATAACTTAAAGTGAAGAGGAGGATCACAAGAAGAGTTAAGAGAAGGCTAAAGATACAAAGTATCCTCCAAAAGTTAAAGAATTTCAACCCATCATACCATATCCAGAAAAGTTGAAGAAGGATCGCATGGACAAGCAATTTGATAAATTCCTTGAATTATTCAAACAACTTCATATTAACTTACTGCTTGTTGAAGCTCTGGCATAGATGCTTAAGCATGCAAATTTTTGAAGGAGTTACTATCTAATAAGAAGAAGTTGAAAGAGTTGGCTATAATGAGACTAAGTGAGGAATGCTTAACGGTATAACAAAATAAGTTACCAAAGAGGCTAAAAGATTTAGGGAGTTTTATTATCTATTGTTTTATTAGTAATTTGTCATTAGAGAAAGCTTTAGCTGATTTAGGTGCTAACACTAATTTGATGACCTATAAATTATTTAAGAAACTGGGGTTAGGAGAACCTAAACGTAATAGTATAAGTATTTAATTAGTTAATAGATTTATTAAATATCCTTGGGGTATCATTGAGAATGTATTGGTAAAAATTGATAAGTTCATCTTCCCAGTTGACCTTGTAATACTTGATATAGGTGAAGATATAAAAGTATCTTTGATTTTAGGATATCCCTTCCTAGCATCAACTAGAGCCATTATTGATGTTAGTGATGGTAAACTATTCTTAAGGGTAGCAGAAGAAAAAGGTTACTTTTAATATATATGATGTTATGAGAGGTGCCCTTGAGTGCGATGATTCTTGCTAGTTTATTGATATTAATAATTTTGTAAATTTAGACATTATGCAAGAAATTGTGTCTAACAGTATGCATGAATTGTCTATGGCTCAAGATAGGGATGAAAATGAGGCTAATAAGCCTTTTATGAGAAAGAAAGAGATTGAAGAAATAAACAGAAATATAGAGACGAGGTTAAAACCCTTATTGAAGAACCACAAGAGTTGGAGTTAAAAACACTCCCAAATCATTTGGAGTATGCATTTCTTGAGAAGAATTCAAAATTACTAGTAATTATTACATCAACTCTAGATGTGGATTAAAAATAAAAGATGTTAAATGTGCTTAAGGAGTATAAAAGGGTCATCGTATAGAAGATCTTCGACATTAAAGGGATCAACCTTTCTTTTTGCACACATAAAATTTTAGTAAGAGTTCAAACTCTTGGTACAACCTCAAAGAAGGCTAAATCTAAACATAAAGTAACTGGAAAAGATAGAGGAAATTAAACTACTAGATGTTGGAGTAATTTACCTTATTTCTGATAGTCCTTGGGTGAGTCTTATGTAGGCTGTACAAAAAAAGGAGGAATGATGGTGATATCTAATGAAAAGAATTAGGTAATTCCTATGAGAACCATCAATGGGTATATAAAAAGTTGAATGATGCAAATAGAAAGGATCATTTCCCTTTGTCCTTTATAAATAAAATGTTGGAATGGTTAGTGGGACATATATATTACTAATTCTTGGATGGACTTTCGGGCTACCTTCAAATCCCCATTGCTCTGGAAGATCAAGAGAATACAACATTCATGTGTCCTTATAGTACGTTCGCTTACAAAAATATGCCTTTTGGATTGTGTAATGCACTTGCTACATTTTAGAAGTGCATGATGGCCATATTTGATGATCTAGTCGAGGGCATATTAAAGGTATTTAGTTTATTCACCTGTATAAGTACATCCTTAATCACCCCATCTAGTTAGGCATTAGTGCGATCAACCAACTCTATGATAACATTAGTTTCTTTCAAAGAGCCTAGATTTAAAGAAGCATAAATGGAATGAGGCATAAAATTAATTAATGCTACTAAATCTAACATAGCTATTTAATTGTAGTACTACCAATGTTACAAGAAATTATGAACATGCCTAAATCCTTACACTTAGGAGCTAGTTTATTTTGAAAGACTGCAAAAGCATTTTCACTCATCCTGGTCATTTCGTTACCTTTCAACTTTTTTTATTAGTGCATAATTCCTTAAGGTATGTCGTATAACTTGGCATTTTCTTGATCATATCCAATAATGGTATGTTAACTTCATCCTTCTGAAAGTTTCCTAGATCTTCTTAACCTTATTTTCCTTGTCTAATTTTTCTAATCTATTAGGGAAAGGTGGAGGGTTAGTCTTAATAAAAACTGGGGATTCAAAATTTACCTTTGAGTTAGATGAGTTATCACCTTTTTCTTCAAGCTCCTTTTTAATTTCTTCTTCACTAGCCATCCTTTTTTAGCCCTCTCTGGGTCCTCAAGCTTCCTACTACTCCTTAAGCTGATTGTACTAACATTCATTAGAATTATCTTATTTGTAATGGTAGATTTCCTCCTCTTTGGGCTTCTAAATGGTTAATAGCAACTGCTAATTGGCCTACTTGATTCTCCAATTTTTGAATGCTAGAAGTTGTCTCTTATAATTTATATTTGGTCTCCTACTTAAATTGCTACACATCTTGTTGAGATTGTAAAGTGTTAGTTACAAGAGAGTTAACTATATCTTCTAATTATGTACTTATGGTAGAGGAGGGGGCTTATATTCTAGGTTAAAATTGTTGTGCACCCTTCAACTTCCCTTTCATAACTTAGGTTTAGGTGATTTCTCCATCATGGGCTATAGGTCTAGGAATATAGGTTGTATTATTAGGAAAATTTTCCTCCTATAGTATTAACATACTCTATATTTCCCCCTTGCAGGGCTAAGCAACCCTATGTCACATGGTATACATTTGTATATACACCACAAGCTTTTGCCTATGCCTGCCCTACAATAATATGTCTAAAAAAGGATCTTAGTTAATCTAAACAATGTTCTATAGATGAAGTAATTACCTATTTAATAAATGTGTTTATTGCTAGATGCCTGATTAACATCCTTGCTTCCTTAGGAGTCCTTTTACACAATGCTCCACCACTCATTGCATTTACCAAGCTCCTATCTAAAGGTAATAATCCTTCCTAGAAGTGTTGGATAAGGAGTTATTATGGGCTATTATGATGAGGGTAGCTGACATATAACTTCTTAAAGCATTCCCAATACTCGTAAAGGGATTCTCTATGATGTTAGTTTATCCCACAAATATCTTTCCTTATGTTATATGTCTTTAATGTTGAAAAGCATTTCCTCAAAAATAGCCTCTTCATTTCAATCCATATACTCATACTCCCTACAGGAAAAGTAAAAAGTCAGTCTTTTGATGCATCCTTCAATGAAAATGAAAAGGCTCTTAATATAATCTGCTCTTATGTCACCCTTAGAGGTTTTATACTAAGACAGAACACATCGAGCTCTTTGAGATGCTTGTTAGAATCCTCACTTGTAAAACCATTAAAGCTAGGAAAAAGATGGATTAAGACAAAATTAAGCTCATAAGTAATATGTTCAACAAAATTTGGAAAAGTGATGCAAAAAGGCCTTTAAGTCAAATCTATTGTAGTCAACTATCTTTGAGTTTGGATTAGCCATAACTTCTTCCAAATCGATTCTTTGCTCTATTCCTAAGTTGCTATGTTTTTCATAAATAACCTTTGTAGTATCCTTTCGATCTTAGGATCAAATTGTACAAGGTCATAATGAGGAGATCTCGACAACCATAAAAAGATCAAGAAACAACTATAAAATCCAATTATATATATATATATCACATTAATATCAAAAACAAAAAGTAAATCACTTTACTCCTCAATAACAAAGCAAAAAAATTTTATGCACGACAAACACACTAAAAGATAAAACCTAACTCACAAAACTAAATTTATATTAATGGTGAGAAAGAATCGTATCTATATAGAGTGTGTCTCTAGCTTTTGTAATGAATACAATAATGTTTAGGATTGGGGGCATGGTTGACTTCAATTAACAAAATCAAGTAATAATAAACTATGGAAGACAAATCAAATTAAACAATGTAAAATTGCAAGGATTATTCAGTAGGTCAAATGTAGTTCCCAATTTAATCTCGAGCTCTACAAGAATATACTTAATCAATCATCATATTGTTCTTGTACCTCTCTTTTGAAACTATTAACTATAAATTGACAAGTTCTATTAATCCCAGTTTTCCCTTAGGTTATATCTAATTAAACGAGCTCTTTAATTAGGTTTAACTATTAGACAACCTAGAATAAGCTCTCTAGATTTAGTTTGACAAATGCATTACATAATAGGAAAACAAGTTAATCTAAGCAAAAACTACTTAAGCTCGGGTCATTTAACCTATGATATGTTATCCCTAATGTTACTCAACCATTAGTTTACCATAAGTGAATCAGATGTACAATGATTAAGTATTGTAATCTATATTCTGGCAATGAATCCTTATATAAATAATCTAGTAGGACTATTTAGATTGTTTATACATAAATCCAAAAAATAAAAAATAGAATAACATAGATAACCCTAAAAGAGAGTTAAGAACAACATCGCTAGATTAATCAACATCTAAATATGTTCGTCAGCCTCAATATCCCCTTTGAACTGGAAAGATAAAGTTTAACTCCTTATAACCCTTCAAAAGGAAAGGAATATGCCTCCCTTTTAGCCTCTAATATCTTCATACCCTTTTTTTCCTCTTAAATGCCCTTTTATAGTGAAGAGCGTGTAAGTGCCTATGTATGTTAATTTGACAGAAATCACAAAGTTACATAGTCCTAAAGAGATAAATGACCATGGATGTCCCTACACAGGCATATAACTCTCAAGAGTTTATATCTGTTTCTAATGAGATACACATCCCCACACAAGGCTGTGTAAGTCATAATAACTCCATTTATTCCATTCTTTATTCCATCTTTACCCTAATTCATCTTGTTATTGCACGATAAAGGCAAATAAGATCAAACATTGATAGAATAGCTCCAAAGCTGTGGATTTAGCTCGTTTTGTTTCTTGTTCCTCCAACTTGTACCTAAAGCAAAATATGAACCAAAATAAATATCTTACGTGCAATATAACGTAATCACAAAGTATTAGGGCATAAATATAATAACAATTAAGAACTTATCAATAAGTAGCATAACTTTTTACTGCCCAATGTATTGATGGCTAATAAAATTGTTGGGCTAGCCATTTATACTTTCTCAATACACCCGAATGCCCTCCAATTGGTGAGTTATGAAACTTTTATAATGTTGGAATTAGGAGATTTCACCATACGATTTTTTAAGTAGAACAGAGCACTAGACCTTAAATAAGGTTGACTTGAATTCTATGATACCAACTTACTAATTTTCATCATGTAAAGATCATGATTAGCTTTATCTTTGATAGTATCCTATAGTGATGTTTGGGGTATAAATAAGGTAAGAAGAATAGGACTTCTTACCTCTTTTAATAAAGAATTTGTTACACTATTTTATCAACCTAGCTTGTAAAGGATCTCAAAGTCATAACCTAATAATTTAAATCAATTTTCTACTTCAACAGATATTTCAAGTTATGTTAATCTATTTGAAAAAAAAAACTTCCCACCATGCAAATAAGGTCTCCATAATTAGATGGCTTGACTGGTTGCTAACATATCTTTTGTGTAAGTAAAGCAAGATTGTTTGGTGGCACCTAAGGCATAACTTATATAAATAATCAGTCTCCATTTTTGGGTTAATAATACACTGATTCCTTTATCCGAAGCATCTAATTAAATGATGAAAGTGAAATTTGGAATTGATAATGTCAATGTTGAAGTCATAGCTTGTTTAAGACTTTGGAATGTAACTTCGACTTTCAACTATCCATCCACAGTTACCCTTTCAAAGAAGATTAGTGAGAGGGTGAGCTATGAGACAATAGTTATGAAAAAATTTATGATAGTAATATATAAGGCTTAAGAAACCATACCACTCAAAACCATTAATAGGTCAAGGCCAAGTGAGCATAAATTTAATTTTATATTGGTCCATTTGAACCTCATTTTGAGTTATTATATGCCCCAAGTATTCAATGACTTGTTGGCCAAATGCACATTTGTTGAATTCAAAAAAAATATTAATTACTTAATATTTCAAAAGCTTTTTGAACATATTCAAGATGTATGGTCCAATTAGGGTTATATAATAAAATATCATCAGAGAAAACTAAGACAAATTTGCATAAGTAAGGACGAAATAGAGAATTCATGAAGGCTTGAATGTAGAAGGAGCATTGAAAAGGCCAAAAAGCATAACTAGATACTTATAATGGACATTGTGAGTTCAAAATGCATTTTTATGAACATTAAAAGGATAGAATCTTACCTGGTGATATTTGACTCATAAATCAAGCATAGTAAACTATAAAGCTCCATAGAACACATTAAGCATGTCATTAACTATTGTAATTGGAGATTACTCTTAAGCTTACAGACATGCCTATTTATCTATCTCCAAAACAATGAAGCAGGCACTATAACATTTTCCTTTAATCATTTACCACTTTCACGATTAATATATTGACAAGTCATATGATATTCATTTGAAATCATAAAATTTGTTTTTAAATTTATACATGCAAGTTATAAATTATCACCATTATAAGGGTATCAAAATCACACTTGTATAATCATACCATACATATAAGAATGATAAATATGCATACAAATCATTTATGTACATGTAAATTTTCTTTAGTATGCATTATGCTCAATCTTAAATTCCAGTGTTTAATCACCTAATTCATATAAGGTAAGTCATATTTCATTTATTTCTAGGTTTTTGAAGATTAAAAACGGTTCATATATGGTTCGGTAAAAATCGGAAATGAAAACAAACTCAAAATAGTGTAATTTCTGTCCCATTGTGTCCCATGCCCAGAATTCATACCTCCACTTATTATGAAATTTTCATATAGAAAAAAATAGAATTAGCTTTTTAGGTCTTATAAGAATTTTTCCTTTATCTCTTTAGTTTCCAAATCACTAAAAATCAATCCATTTGGATTTATAATTTATGAGATATAGACTAAACATCACAAGCTACTCCAAAATAGGGGCAACATTAGGTCACCATTTTTATCTCAATTTTTGATGTCATAAAGCTAGAATTAAGTCATATTATCTTCTATAGATTTCTATTTCTATGTCTTAATTTTCATATACAACTAAAAACACCGAATTTATAAGTCTATAGGCTGAATTATGACCCAAACAATGTGACTAGTTCAAGAATAGACATAATTCCACTCCACGATACTCTCTTGTCATATTCAACCAACTCTATGCAAGATAACACCAAAATAATACCAAAAAACATTACACATACAAATGAATCCTTTTATCCATTCAAAAATACACACAAATAGAAATTAGACTAAGTGTAGTCCCAAACCTTAAAATTGGCAAAATAGTTCTTCTAATCCCCTTTCTTCCCTTCCTCTTTTTCTTTGCTTGACTCACCAACTAGAAACACCATAAATACATATCTCAATAACACTTTCAACCTTATAATTTTAGTTCTTCATAAGCAAAGCAAGAAAAGGTAAAGGTGAAGAGAAAATCCCTAACTTTTACCTTGATTTCCACCTAAGATTGACTTGATTTCTTACATGAAAAAAGATGGGATGAAGGAGATGGAATGGAGAGGAGATGAGAAGAAAAAATTCTGGAGTTAAAACACTCCATACATGTCCCTCTCCCCACTCTTCTACTCTCCACTAAAAGAAGTTTCTAGTCTTACACACGTGTTTCAATCCCATTGGTCTATATGTTCATTCTAGTCCATAACTCATATGTAATTATTCATGTCCATGCCTAAATGAGGAAATTACTAATTTACCCCTATCTTTTAAATTAATTTCATGTCCCTTATTATGCTTATAGACACTTAATTCTTTATATTCACTTCTTAATACACCCTAGACATACTATAATGCTTCTAGGGTATATATTTAGGCCTTACAATGAACTTGTTTTTCAATTTCAAAATTTTGAAAATATGCTTACCTATAATGCATTAATGGGTTCGATTCCTTCTTTAGATTGGTATGGAGATAAACCTCTCTTATAAAGGATGCTAATTTGGCTCTTGTAAAAGGTCTTCAAATTAATTTAATATTTGTTGTATTTTATGATGGACATCTAATGTTTTGAACGCAACTCTAGTATGAAGACAAATAGCTATTAAGGAACTCCCATGCTACACATCCTTAAATGTAGTCTTCATTGAGGGATTATGAATTAATTGTAAGTCAATTCCATGCCACCTGTGAGTTTGGTTGCTTCATTAAAATTCCATTATCAATTGTTTCTAGTTACACATTATTTTTCCTAACTATTCTAACTAATGAACTTCTAGCGTGAATTCCAATCCAATTAATAGTAGTGCATAAAGAGTAAAAAAAAAAGGAATTCCTTGGAGTAAAAGTTGGATATATTTGAATCTTCCCTGAATTTAATAGACTTCCATTAGCATCCTTTGCATTAAAAGGTTTAGAGGAAGCAACTAGTAATCATAACAAATTATCCATCCTCTTATTAATAAAATTATACGTGGATCCACTATTAATCAAGACAACCATTTCATAGTGTTTAATTTTCTCCATTACTCGTATAGTTCGATATATTGACCATCTTAAGAGTATATATAAAGAAATTTTAGTGATCATCTGCTTGATTTTTATCTTCATCATCATCATTAGAGTCATTACTAGTGTTGCCACCTTCTAATAAGAGAAGTTACGGGCCTTAGCATCGATGTCCAAGTGTAAACTTCTCATCATAAAGGAAGTAAAAGCTCTTTTTCTAGTTATTCCATTTCTTACATTAATAGTGAGACAATTATATTGTCAAGAAATTTTTTATCACCTTTTGAATTTTTCATCTTTCATTCGTGTGAGACTTCTAGCCTCTTTTAAGATTTTAGGTTTAAACATATAAACAATATCTATTATTTTAGCCTTAAAGCCTCCCATAAGAAATAAATAACTACTTGTCCTATTCCTAAGCAAGCTATGGAGTCACTCCATAATATGGCGACATTTTCATGAACAAATCAATTTAGATACCTAGAATTTCTAATATACATTCTTGAAATTTCTTGGTTCATTAATCTAATAAATGTGAATACTATTAGGAATAAGGTAATCAATTAAAGCCTTCTAGCGTAAAAGAGGTATTTATTTTTTCAATGGCTAATTCTCCTACAGATTGAGTTAAAGAGAGAGAGATGGAATATCCAAATACTTGAAAGGGAGTTTTTGGTGCCTTATACCAACAACTGAAGTAACAAAGATTATTTGGTTTTTATCATCATTAGAAACATACAAGCATCTTGTATTTTACTTAATATGGAGACCAAATAATATATTGAATGGATGCAATGACTCCATCAAAGTGTTTAAGGGGCTCTTGTCAACCCCATAAAGTAGAAGAAAATTCTCTACAAATTAAATATTACAAAGGCCTAATCTCTTACATTTATGATCAAATTTGAATGAGTTATTAAGAGTTATTTTATGAGCAATCAATCTAGTAAGGACTTTCATATAAATAATGAATAGATAAGGTGAAAAGGGGCACCTTGTAAGTCTTTTACTCCTCTAAATGATTTAGTTACCTCCCCATTGATTAAAATTGCATATGAATGGGTACATAGCAATTTTCAATCCAGGAGATAAATTGGTTAAAAGTCAAAGGCTATTAGAGAATTGAGAGTAAATTTATAACTTACATATTAAAGACCTTATTAAAGTTTATCTTTAATAAGTAATGATTTAAGTGCTTTTAGCCTTTGTAGCTTTCGAATAACTCCTTGACCAGCATAAGGTTGTCACTGATGTTCCCTCTTATAAAGCATCTTAACAAGAATTAATGAAATTACTTAGCATGCCTTTCATTCTTATAACAAACATCTTAGGAATGATATTATAGATGGCATTATAATATGATATAGGCATGAAATCATTCATTAGGCTAGGGTTTGTAGTTTTAGGAACTAAACAAACATGAGTATTGTTTAGCTTACTAAGTAATATGCAATTTATGAATTTGATTATGGGATTTGTTAACATATCTCCTATAAAGTGGCATGCTTCTTTTTTTTTAAAAAAAAGCAAGCATTAAGGCCATCAAGACCTAATCCCTTATTTAGATTTATATTAAATAAAGCTTGTTTTATCTTTAAGGAATCAGATTGTTTTATTATAGCCTTTTTATGTTGTTGGGATATGGAATTAGGGATGAATTTCCTTAGTTTCTATAGGGAAAAACAAGAGAAGATAGAGGTTCTAAGGATGTTTTTAAAGTGTTTGTAAGCCACTTACTTAATATTAGCTTGTTCCTTAAAAACTACACCAGAACAATTTTTTAAAGAGAAAATTTTGTTAGTGTTCTTCATATAGAGAATTGCATTGTAAAAAATTTTATGTTTCGATCACCTTCTTTCATCTAATTGATTCTAGCTTGTTTTAAAGAGAGAGTAATGATTGTTTAAAGCTTGGTTATAGGATTCATGGTCTCTCTTCTCATAGCTCCTCATTATAATATCTTTATGATAAAGGACTCAATTAAATCTGACTACATATATAACTTCCCTTACATTTGAAATAGCTAGCTCATTATTCTTAATTCTATCAACATTTAACTTCTATAATTTAGTCTTCACAACCTTAAGTTTACTTAAACATTATAAGACATGGATGTTGAGTCCCATATGAACTGCCTCTCAAAGCCCTCCACATTTTTCAAGAAATTGTTAAATCTAACAGGAATTTTAATCTTCATAGGTTTAATTTCTATAGACACTTCAATTTGAGAATGAACTGAACAAAGGAGAGCATGGAAATGAGCCATGTTATGAGAGAATTTTGAAATCCAAAGGGGATTAACCAAAGCTCTATCAAGTTTTTTTTCTGATATGCCAATCCCTTTCTTATTTGTTGCTCCAAGTGAAAAACCCACCACTGTATCTTAGGTTAGATAGCTTAGCCTTATTCAAGTAATCCTTAAATTAATCATTCCTGATTCTATTTGAGAGTTTCTTACCTTCAGCGTTATGAGTAAAAATTAAAATCCTCCAATACTAACTTGTTTTACTATAATTAAAAGCTACATATAGTTAGATCTCTCTAAAGCAAACTCATTTACAATTCTAAATTAGTTACATAAGCAAAGATAACTTTAATTTCATCCAAAAAATGATTCAATTTAATCATTAAGTGGATAAATTGATCCGAGGAGGCCACCTAATTAACGGAGATTCTGTTGGGATCATAAGCTACTATAATTCTATGATAAAAATGGGCTCTATGATTAGTTAGAATTACTTAATTTTTAGAAAATATACATTTACAAATAACTTATCCGTCTTAAGCTTTGTTTCCAACATATCTATAATATAGAAGTTCTTTGATTGTAGATAAATACAAATCATCTAAAATTTCTTGGGGAAATTCATGCCTCTCATTTTCCAAGAAAATATCATAGAGAAGAATTAAGGGCAAGTTTCCCATTCTTCTTGGACTTCGTACGAGGTTTCTTCTTAGTGAAGACCTCAAAAGACATAATAAGAATTGCTTTGTTAAGAGAGCCAATCTACAATCTATTATTATTTATCAATCAGTAGTGGCTATGTGTGTTTTTATATAATTCTTAGTGTGTTTTCTGTTTATCAAGTCTTCTTCAATTTCCTTAGTCTTATAAGTGTTGGGAAATAGGATTAGAATCTGATCCATACCGCAGCGGAATATTTACGAAACTTTTTCGTAAATTTTGATTTCTCGAAAACTAAGATCTCTTTAATTCTATAAAATGATCAACACAAATCATAATAAAGCGAAAACTTAATTTGTACTTTATTCCGAAACTTGATCTTCATCTTGTCGTATCCCTTGAACCGTTTTCAAAACTGATCCGTCTCAACTACCGTAGCCGTACAAATGTCCAACCTCTAACGGTATCCACATAATAAGTTAAGAGAACTTTG
>JAOQML010000006.1:30685630-30695904 GCA_027568935.1 Erythroxylum urbanii | reverse complement strand
TTGGTCCTCCAAGAATTGAAAAATTACATTTAAGTCCCTTATATACATCAACTTTTAAATTAAGCTTTCTAAGTGTCCAATAAGTCTATAAATCATGTTTAATCACCTCTAAGGTATTGGAACACATTTAACTCAGCCACCATAGCCATATCCATCCAATGAAATCGATTTTACACACTTAGAAACTTCTATGCCAGAAATCTCCAAGATTTCGCATACCCATGAACTCTAAGTTCATGTAAAGGCATATAGCATTATATATCACTGGCATAAATACCAAAAGGATTTAAATACATTTTTAACTCATATATATCCATGTATATGTCAATATACAAAAGTATCTCCAAGTATAGAACAATACAAAAAGGACTCAAAGAGTCCGGCGTTACAATGGCCCTATGTTTCTCTCCTACAAAATATTCTTGAGCTATAAAAAAATCACTATTAACACAGGTACAAAACATAGACCCATGTTAGACCTATGTTCTATAGCAGATTCCATATTGATGCCCTTATGTTGGACCCGTATTCCTCCAAATTCATATCAAAATTTCTCCAACATAGCCAAGTTTGCTCAATTCGTTCTCTATTTATTGGGGAGCTAAACAATAAAGTCTATAAAAAAATATAAGCCATATTAAGTACCAAATATAATAAAAATTATCCAATCTTGATGCTTTTACTGTCATGCTAAAAACATAACCTAGTTAACACTTATCAAATTCCATCATGCTTAAGCATTTGCTTGCCTTTAAATAAATCAATTTTATCATTATTAACTTAACTAAATGATAACTTCAGGAAAGAATTTAGCAAATCAACCAAACCAATTGAGACTCTCCATTATTCGTTTTATTGTAAAGTTCATCAATTTGCTGAGCATTTAGCTACTTGCGTCAAATCATAAATCAATTCATTTTAACTCTACAATCTTCCAAACTTTAACTCAATCTAGAAAATTCAACTTAATGGATAAAATAAACATGTATGAGAAAGATGCTTCAACTTTTAAACATTTTTATACCCCTTATTAAAAAAAAGCAATACACTGACTTTAAATTAACATATGAGAATTTAGAGGGTTGTTTGAAAAGTCAAATAACCTTTTATTGTGACAGTAAATACCTTATCATAAATGCTCTCGGTTACTTAATTAGGTATTATTTTAAATAACTATTAGTACCACTCTTTAATATCAACTTGTTTACTTTAATTTAAAGCTAATGGAGTGAATTTATTTTTCCCTCACTTATTTGCATACTTTTTTAATTTTTCTTCTTTTTTGTGGGATACTAAAAATACTTGAAAAAGAATTCACTTTTAACTCAATTATATGTTTGAATTACATATAAAGAATCATGGTATAAATCAAGTATCCATTTTTAAAATTAATATAGAAAATTAAAATTAACTTAATTATTAATGCTCATGACTATCTAAACAAATCAATTCATAAAAACAACTAAACTTATAATAAATTGTCTCAATCAATGTTTTTGCGATACTCAATTTTTTTCCAAAATTATTCCCTATTAAGCTAATTATAACAAAATTTATAGGCATAACAAATTAATTCCATAATTCCTCTATACATAAGAATTTGCTTGCACTCAAATAAGTCAATTTTATCAATCTTAATTTAAATAGGTTGTAACTTTGGCAAAGAATTTAATTAATCAATCACATCAATCAAGACTCTCTATTATTCATTCAACTACAAAGTTCATTAATTTGTTAGGAATTTAACTATTTGGATCAAATCATAAATAAATTCAATTCAATTACATATTCCTTTAAACCTTAAATGATTAATTCATAAAATGATCATACACGACAAAGATTATTCAACTTTCAAATATTTTTATACCTTTTATTAAAAGAAAAGAACAATATTGACTTTTAATTAACATAGGAGCATTTAAAGGCTTATTTGAAAATTTAGTTAACCTTTTTGATGCAAGAGCAAGTAGCTTATTATAAATACTCCTAATTACTCAATTTAGTCACCATTTCAAATGACTACTAGCTTCACTCTTTAACTTTAACCTTTTTACTTGATTTGAAGCAAATTGAGTGAATTTATTTTATGCTTACTTATTCATATATATTTTTTGTGGAAAATTAAAAGAGCTTAAAAAGAATTCACTATTAACTCAATCTTAATCCAAATTACACAAAACAAATTATAAAGAAAATTAAATATCTATTTTTTAAATTAGTGGAGCAAATCAAATTTAACTAAATCATCAATGCTCATGACTATTTGCCTAAACAAGTCAATTTAAAACAACCAAAACTTATAATAAATCATCTTAATTAATTTTCTTTCAGCGTTAAAAAGTTTCCAAAATTAATCCATATTATGCTAATTATAGCAAAATTAGTAAGAACAATAAATGAATTCGCTCCTCCACAATTGAGTTAAATATTATTCTCAATGTACACAACATAAAAGAATAATGAAAAGCTAGAAAATAAGGGAAAAGAAGGAAATTAAGATAAATGGTACTCACTTGATACAAAAAAGCTTCCTATTTGCAGTTTGGGAAGTACAAATTGGCAATGAGTATCATGATCCAATAGTGAAAGAATAGCAAAATGCACTTAAATCCATAACTTCAAACTGCTTTTAACTTAAAACACATCTAGCAAAAATTAACGTCATGTAAAAATTAATAAAAATAATGCTAATGATCACTAAAGCTACTAAATTAAAATAAATACACAAAAATCATTAGATTGCCTCCTAACAAAAACTTCTTTATAATTGACTTAGTTGAAATCCTTACTCAATTCTAAACAATAAGCTCAATAACCTCTAAATATTTCACATGCTCTAATAAAATGGGGAGATGGCTCCTAACAAACACTTCTTTATAAGTGATTTAGTTGAAATCCTATAGGCTCATTAACCTCCAAATATTTCTCATGCTCTAATAAAATAGGGATATCCATCTCCTTTTCTTTTATTTGCATAATTTAAGTCTCCAATGGATCTTTTGTGATTATATTCTGCATAGCATGAGAAAGTTCAATATCAATCATATCTAAATAGAAATGAGTATCATATTTTTAACGGGATCTCTCATGACTTTAGATGTCTTAAAACCTACTTCCTTATCCCTTACACTTAGGATTAGTTTCTCATCATGCACATTTATCATAACTTTAGCAGTAAATGAGAAAGTTATCTTAAGATCAAGGGAACATCTACATCATCCACTATATCCATAATTATGAAATCAATAGGAAGGTTGAACTTTTAAACCTTAACCAAAACATTTTCTTTAATGCTTGTAAGATATTTAATTAACTTACCTACTAATTGAATGCTAATCTTATTTAGTTTAGGTTCATTCAATTCTAATTTCTTAAATATGTCATATGTCATCAAATTAATACTAATTCCTAAGTATACTAATGCCCTTTTAACTAATATTACAAAGAATAGTAAAATTCCCTTAATCTTTTAGTTTCTAAGGTAACTTGTTTTGTAAGATAAAGGAGAACTCTTTATTTAAAGTAACCGCTGATAACTATTTAAACCTCTTCTTATTAGAAAGAAGATCCTTTAAGTACTTGACATAATTTAACATATCTGAAAAAAATCCAATATAAAGAATGTTAAGATGTTATTATTTTAAAAGCTCTAAAAACTTATCAAATTTATTTTGCTTGAGTATAAATTATTCTATTGGTACTCTTTCAATACTTTCTTCTCTCCAATCCTTAAAGTCAATGCATTCATTTACTCCCTCAGGTTTAGTTCAGTGTTTCTAGGCAAAGTAATTAGATACCTTTCAAATACAAGCTTAAGAAGCTGTTTGATATGATTTTCCAAAGTTGTGGATGGAGACTTGTTGATTTAAAAGAGATGCTTCAATACTTTAGAATTGAGCCTTGGATAAAGTGTTTACTTCTTATGAGCTCCTCAAGACTTAGCTTCCCCTTCTTTCTTTTTCTTTTTTCTTTTTGCTTAGTTATAGGTGGATGACGTTGCCTCTATCATCTTTGATTATTCCATGAAAAGTTAGGATGGTTTCTTCACATAATATTATAGGTATTACTATAAGGCTTATTTTGAGGAAAGTTCCTTACAAAATTAACATACTTTGTTGGTTGTCACATGATATTAGGTGCTCGATACTTAAGGTTAGGGTGTCCACTACTAAAATGTCACAAATTATTTCTTATGTATGTTGAGCTACCAAAATCATAATATCAATGTTCTTGTTTATGTATATTGAGCCACCAAAATCATAATATCAAACTTCTTGCTTAAAGCTTCCAATTTTGCCTCTAATGTTATCAGTACATTGACATTATGAATATAATTTGGTTCTAATTTTGTTCTCTAGATCCCCATTGTTAATTATTCATAGTTATGTTGTAGTTCTTTAAGAGCATTAAAGCTAGTAATCCCACATACATCAATTAATTGCTTATATTGGTCACTCTATTCACTATGAAATGTATGCATTTGTAATCCCAAATTGAGTTTTTGGTATGGTTACTTCCTTAGTAACTCCTACCTTTTATAAATATCATATAATGTCTCTCTTTCTACTTATTGAAAGAAAAAGATGTCATTCTTGAGCATTATTGTTTGTATTAGAGGAAAATACCTGGGTAAAAACCTTTCAACAACACTAACCAAGGTAGTAATAAATCTAAGTGAAAAAGATTTAAGCCATAATTTAACTTTATCTGTTAATAAGAAAGGGAAAACCCTCATCCAAATAACATCCTCTAGAAGTCCAACATTAGTTTTGAGAGTATCAATTATCTTCAAGAAGTTGGTGATGTGTGCATTTGAATCCTCATTTACTATACAATCACGTTGTATAAGTTGTTGAACCATATGAATCATGTTAAACTTTATTGGTCCCTAATAGCACCTAAAAGGGGGAAGACAGGAATTGGGTTTATGGAAAATTAAAAAATATTCTCTAACTAATAAATGTAATTTGAAGAAACAATATATGATAAAAAATTTAATGTAAATGGTAGAATAATTAAATAATAATTTAACGTATAGGGAATAAGAAATACAAACCTATTTATTATATGATGAACGATAATGCTTACCTCTATCTACTCTCCAAGATACTTATTAGAATTTTCATTAAGTCTCTTCTTTCAAAAAAGCAAAGATGAACCTTCTTATAATAATCTTATTTTTCACCAGTAAAGAACAACACTTCTTACAATCTTTCTCTAAAGTGAAGATTAATCCCTCTTACAAAAGAATTTACAACTCAAAAGATATGATTTGATCATTTTGATAAAGATAAATGACTTACTAAAATTGAGACAATGAATTCTCAAATGTTGAAAAAAGAAATCATAGAAATATGTGTATAAAAACACCCTAAATACTTTTTCAAACTAAAATCAATAAGAAACATATATTTATAAGGTTTCAAGATCTACTCTAGCCATTGGTAGACCAATGTAGATAGTTGCAAAGCATTAGTAGTGTGTGTAGCACATTGGTTGACAAATGTGTATTGAACATGATTCATTAGCCTATATATTAACCAATGTAGTTACAACTTTTTGGTACATTACTTTTGAGAACTTTAACCTATATTGCTCAACCACTATCCCATATAAGTCATTCAATCTTCCAAAAATTATGATTTTAATATTTTTAAATGTCGATCTTCATTTTTTAATGCAAATACTTTTGAAAATGTTCCTCAAAGAATGTTTTAAAGTTCAAGCTAGTTTCTTTTGAAATCAAAACGTTAATACTCTTAATGAATGAAAATACTTATTTAATTAACTAAAATGATGATGTGACTATGAATGGTGAAATAAGATTATCAAAGTGACTAATTGAAAGTACAATAAACATTACATATTATCTATAACCCTTACATATCTTGATCTATTTTGTCTTTCACTTTGATCTTCATTTTAAGTACGCAAACTTCAACTTTTCTTTAGTAACTTTTTGAAATGTCTCTTGATTTATACATGGATATAACTTTCTTTTATATTTATTTTATCAAAAATAAAATTTATTAGTAATACTTATGTTTTGTTATCATCAAAATATTGATTGGAACCTTTTTGGTTCACTAATCTCTCCCTTTTATAATGACAAAACATTTTATGATATTAGAAGAAGCAATAACAAAATCAAACACATACATAATATAAATCATTATCTCCCTATTAATTTATGCATGAAAAAGATTATAAGTGAATCTTTTAAAACACCCTTATAGATATGATAAATTTCAACATCATATTAAGAGAAAGTTGAAGTGATAAAAATTATTCAATTATTAAACATATCTAGTAGTCAACAAAGTAGATACATATATGATACTTCCCATATGTTTAATATCACTAAATTTCTCTTCCTTTTTGGATAAATAAAGAACTAGCTATCTAGAGGAGGAAATTGAGATTGAACTAAGTGATATAATTCAGCAAGACTAAGTGATATAAGTCATCAAGTCAATGCATCACCTTAAAGCTGAGTGAGCTAACGCTCAATAGCTACTAAACGAGCATTAGATAGAGATGTATGGCATGGTCATGAGGTAATAGCCTCATTGTTAGCAAGTAGCTTAATGGTGTAACTAAGTAAAGGCTTAGAATCAAGACCATATAGGAGAGCATTATGTGGTGGTACAAGCTGTTGAGACTATAGTTATTACAGTTGATGTGGTGGAGTCATATGACCGTCAACTAATATAATTAAGGGTAGTCAAATGAAAGAAGATATTTAGATCAATCTCATCTTCAGCGATAGCGGTGTAAAAATACTAGAAGATAAGGCTAAGGATTAGGGCATAGAAGATCTTTTGTTTTCTCTATTTTAGTGTTATTAGAATGCATCATATTGTACAAAAATGAAGTAACCAAGATGAGTGCTCTCTCCTAACATGAGGATGGATAGGAACCAAAGTTCGTCATGTCTTAAAAGCATAAAGTGGCCACCAAAAGAAAAAAAGTTTTACTTGATAAAGAGATGATGAAATATAATAATAAGATTAAGACTACGGATATAAGCAAGGTTTACACTAACACCTAACTCAAAGATTATTTTGAATTTATCAAAACACAAAGTATGATTTAAGTTGATATTTGGTGTGACAATTGTAATAAGTAGGGTTTTTAGGAATGAGAATTCCTAAAATCTCATTTATTAGATCACTGGTGATATGGATGTTTATACCTTTGACTTTAGAAAAATGGTGAGTGTCAACTTAGATTACTCGAGGTCGAAGGTTATAGTAATGCAACTTAACATTTGTTGCGTTGATCAACAAGTCTTGGTAAGTAGAGATTGTCACCCTTAATCAACAAAAAATTGTACAAGGTTGTATACTTTAAATTGCTCTAGATAAGATGGAGAAATGAGACAATTTTTCTTGTAACTCATATGAAACATAATTAGTAAACTAAGGAGAGTAAATATTGAAATACACATCCTCATGAGTGGAATAATATATAGGTAGTAGACGAGTTAGGGATCTCTCTAAATTCATTTAAATTCTAATAAGGATAAGCTTAGTCCTACCTTGAGTAAATTGTAAGCATAATTTATTACATAAACATAATCATAATAATTCTTTAGCCTAGATTTGAAATTTCTATGCTTACATGAAAATATAAAATATAAAGTACATACCTTGATCATAAGTGTAAGTTTGGTTGAGACAAACCCTTCAAAAAAAAATTGAATGTGAAGAAACTTGTTTCTCTTTCTTTCCCTCAATAATTCTACTTTTTGATGGTGAAAATAAACAGAGTTGTATATGGCCGAGAGAGAGGACCAGTTTCAAATTAAATGAAGATATCTTTGAACCGTTACCATCAAATGGTATGTTTAAAATAAAATATTATCTTAATTAATTAATATTTTCTTCATTCATCAAATTGACCAATCATAAGTTAGCATTTATTATTATTAAAACCATAATTATTTAATGAGCCACATATTAAAACATATACAGGTTTTACATTCTCCCACTTGGCTCATTAATTGAAAAATGTTATATCATGGTTTAATAATAAATAAACATTCTGCGGATAACTTTTTCCAAATTCTTTAATGTTGATTATATCACAAATCATAATCAAATAAAGACACTAATAAATAGTAGTTTCACATCTTAACAGACGACATAATTCCTTTCATGTGCTACAATATTAGTGCTTTATTCAATATGATCCATAAATAAGAAACACATTAATGGTCCAACGATAATGTCTTAGTTAAAGACAAATCTTATAAACATAAGTTATTCATAAATGTATACTACAAAATAGGATTGACATAAACAAAAAAAATAAATGAGCTCACAGTGTCAAAATATAAACCTCATAAATCTCAATAATGGTATCGTATAATACCCATTCTTTCAACATGTTCTTTAAAGACTTTTGGTACCAATCCTATCGTCAAAGGATCTGCAATCATATAAGTAGTTCTAATATGTTGAATTGACACTATTTGTTTCTTAACTTCTTCTTTAACAAACAAGTATTTTAATTCCATATGTTTAGCACCTTTAGAATACTTGTCATTCTTTGAAAAGAAGACTACTACAAAATTATCACAATCAATTTTCAGCAGCTTAGTAATACTGTCGACAACTCTAAGTCCCAAAATAAAGTTTCGCAACCATAAACCCTGAATTGTAGCTTCAAAACATGCTACAAATCCAACTTTCACGGTGGACACAGCAATGACAGACTACTTCGCACTTTTCCAAGAAATAGCCCCTCCAGCTAATAAGAAAAGGTAGCCAAAAGTGGACTTTCTGGTATCAATGCAATCGGCAAAATTTGAATCTAAATATCCAATCACTTCCAAATGACTGAATCTCCTATAAATGAGCATATGATCTTAAGTACCTTGTAGATATCTTTCTTGGTAGCTTTCCAATGATCTAATCCAGGATTACTTTGATACCTACCCAACATACTGACAGCAAAGCTAATGTCTGGTCTGGTGTAAGTTTGAGCATACATTAGGCTTCCAACAATTGATGCATAAGGAATATTTGCCATTTGCTTATACTCCAATTCATTTTTTAGAAATTGATTAAGGCTAAACTTGTCTCCCTTCTGAATTGGAACTACACTTGCAGAATAATTTTTCATGTTAAATCTTTCCAAAACCTTATGAATGTAAGCTTTCTGAGATAAGCCTAATAGTCTTTGTGACCTGTCACGAAATATTTCAATTCCTATAACATAATTAGTTTCTCCCATATCTTTCATTTCAAAGTTCTCAGAGAGAAATTTCTTGGTGTTGTGCATTAAACCAAGGTCATTAGTAACTAACAAGATATCATCAACATAAAGTACCAAAAATATGAACTTACTCCCACTGATTTTTAGATATATACACTGATCAACGATGTTTTCTTTAAATCCAAAGGAGGCAATAGTATCATTAAACTTAAGATACCATTGTCGGGAAGCTTGTTTAAGTCCATATATTGACTTCTTAAGTTTGCACACCGTGTCTTCCTTTCCTTCAATTGAAAAGCCTTTAGGTTGATCCATATACACATCTTCCTCTAAATTACCATTAAGAAAGGTTGTTTTCACATCAATTTGATGTAACTCTAAATCATAATTAGTCACTAGTGCCATAATAATTCTAAAGGAGTCTTTCTTTGAAACAGGTGAAAAAGTCTCCTTATAATCAATGCCATCTTTCTAAGTATAACCTTTGGCAACAAGTCTAGCTTTATATCTTTCAATATTGCCATAAGAGTCATGTTTGGTATTAAAAACTCACTTACGTCTTACTTTCTTACAACCTTCAGGAAATTTGAATAAGATCAGTTAGCTCAGCGATATGTGAATGAGGTTGTGAGATTACATGGGGTTCCAGTGTCCATAATTTCGGACAGAGATCCTAGATTTACCTCAAGATTTTGGGGTAGTTTACAAACAGCTTTGGGTACTAAGTTGAATTTTAATACGGCCTTTCATCCTCAGATAGATGGTCAGAGTGAGAGAACGATCAAGACTGTTTAGGATATGCTCAGAGCTTGGGTTTTGGAGTTTCAGGGAGCATAGGATAAATATATAGCTTTGATTGAATTTGCTTACAATAATAAGTATCACAGTAGTATCGGTATGGCTCCGTATGAGGCTTTGTACAACAGGAAGTGTCGTTCACCGTTATAATGGGATGAAGAGGGTCTAAGAATTGTCGAAGGTCCAGAGTTGATTCAGGATACCGTTGATAAGGTAAAATTGATCCGTAGCAGAATTAAAATGGCACAAGATAG
>JAOQML010000006.1:30646144-30663081 GCA_027568935.1 Erythroxylum urbanii | reverse complement strand
ATCCTATGCAAACCCGATCCAAAAGTGGAATTTTCAAACCAAAACTTTATTCCTTTGCCCTAACCTTAAGCCCTCTGACTGAACCTCGAACAGTTACTGAAGCTCTAAATAACCCTACATGGTTACAAGCTATGCAAGATGAATTTCATGCTCTCCAACAGAACCAAACTTAGAAACTTGTTCCCTATGAACCTGCCATGAACATTCTTGGCATAAAATGGATATGTCGGACCAAATACAATGCTGATGGGACTGTCGCTAAACACAAAGCTAGATTTGTTGCCAAAGGGTTTAATCAAACCTCTGGCATTGACTATTCTGAAACTTTCAGCCCTGTTGTGAAAGCCTCGTCCATAAGAGTAATGTTATCACTTGCTGTCTCCCATCACTGGGAGATTCAACAAGTTGATATCAACAATGCCTTTGTACATGGAGAGCTACATGAAACTGTCTACATCGACCAGCCACAAGGATTTGTAAGCAAATCTCAACCTAATCATGTCTGCAAGCTAAAAAAGGCTCTTTACGAACTGAAACAAGCTCATAGGGCTTGGTTTCACAAACTAAAGTGTGCACTATCTTAGTGGGGGTTTCACAATTCAAGGTCAGACACTTCCCTATTTTACTCTACCAATAATGGAACTATTACCATGCTACTAGTCTATGTAAATGGCATTTTGATCACAGGAAACTCAACACAAGTAATTCATACAATTATCAGTCAATTGCAATCTCAATTTGCACTGAAAAGACTCGAAAGTATAAATCACTTCCTTGGATTTGAAGCATACAGAGACAAAAATAGTCTCTATCTTTCACAAAAACAATACATTGAAGATCTACTCACCCGAACAAGCATGTCCTTGTGCAAGCCTTCATCAACACCCATCACTCCAGCAATCAAATTGTCTCTACAGAATGGTACACCATTTGAACTCCCAAAACTCTATCGAAGTATAATAGGAGCTCTTCAATATCTGTGTAACACAAGACCAGACATTAGCTATGCAGTCAATAAATTGAGCCGATTTTTACAAAATCCCTTAACCACACATTGGATAGCTTGTAAAAGAGTTTTACGTTACCTGAAGGGAACCTCAAACCTGGCACTACTCTTCAAACCTTCATCGCTGCCTCTTGCTCTCCAAGCGTACTGTGATTCGGACTGAGCTAGCTCCCTCGATGATCGAAAATCCACAATCGGAGGATGTGTGTTTTTAGGAGAAAACCTAATCTTCTGGATCTTTAAAAAACAGAACACGATAGCTCGATCCAGCACAGAGGTTGAATATCGAGCCCTCTCTCAGGTGTCGACAAAAGTTTTCTACCTCACCTCTCTACTGTCTGAACTCGGCTTCACTCTTCCTCACAAGCCCATTCTCCATAGCGACAATAATGGAGCCAGATCTCTCGCTCAAAATCCCCTCTTTCACTTGAGAACGAAACACATCGAGGTCGACATCCACTTCATCAGAGACAAAGTAGAGAAAGAAGAAATAGAAATTAAATATGTGAGCACCGACGACCAACTCGCAGACATTCACACGAAATCCCTCAATTTCACACGATTTCAACTGTTGACAAGCAAACTGTACCTAGTTCCAAGCCCTAGGTTCAATTAGAGTGAGGGTGTTAGAGAAAAAAATTCGAGAGGAGAAGGACAAATGCATCTGCCCAAATCACGTGTCTCTATCAAGATACAGACAAAACATAAGCCAGCTGGACCAGTACAATTTGTTATAACTGATTAAATCTCTACCCTTCATTTATTTTGTACTATCTAACAAATGTATGGCTCAGATCAACTCAACATGTATATAAATACAATTCTAAGCAATAAAACAAAATGAGCTGAAAACAATTCTGCAAAAATTACTTCTCCTACAAATAAAAATGTGATAAAATTTAACTAGTCTGTCATTACTAATTATTTCAGTAAATAATTAAGGTGGATGGAGCTCACCTACCAATAATAAGATTGTTAGTACACCAGAAATTGGTGTAATTTTCGGTTGATGCTATGCATAATTTAACTTGCATAAAGAATTCTTTTGGTAATGACATATGTTTCAACTTTGTAATACACCCTTTAACTAATTGCTTATGTAAACTAATTGGTAATCTAAAAATAATGAGTAGATTAATCGATGATTCTAGCATTAAGTTTTCATAAAACCGTAAACAATTAAACCTTGGCGTTGCCTTCTTTCTCAGAGTCACATAGGTCATAGGCACGTGGTTCTTATGGGTGGTGTTCGTAAGATCTCCTGGAATAATGGAAGATAAAGGTGGCCCCATCCAATTAATAGCATAGAGTTGTACATTACAGTTTACACCGCTCGAGGAAGCATTGAAATTGCTCTGAGAGGATTGCGTCCATGCATCGATAAATGTTCAATCCTAAAACAGCACGCTTATCAACGCAGTACAATGAACTTCACACCTCAATCTTTAGTTCCCCTCCAAGTCCAACTCCTTTCCAACATTTAGCCCTTCGCTGCCACCTTCCATTATGATCTTTTCATGGTGTCCTGATTGTTCTCGGAGGATGGTTACCGAAGGACGAAATAATGCCACGAATTAGCTTCATATGAAAGATGTACCACATCTCACGCTTAACAGTTTGATATCGAACTCACATGTTTCTATACCATACCTTTTGAGTGCCTTCCTCTTCTTTTTAAAGATATGTCTAAGATTTGATTCCCTCGACTCGTTTTGTAGTTTGTGTTCTATTTTTTTTTTATTAAAAGAAAAAGAAGATATACCACACTCTCAAATACCTTTGGACTCATATTTCTTCAGCGAATTTTTGCTCTCGAACTGATAACTTTTTTTTACACCCGGTTACGAATGAAAAGGTAGAAAAGAAATTAGAAATGGACATGCTCCGTGGATGTCTGCTCTGAAAGCGAAGCCTTCCTTCCTAGTTGCTGATTTGTTTGATTTCACTTGTTCTGGTGCATCGGATTCTGCGCAGGAGTTTTATAAATAGGATAATATACGTATCTTGCATTTGTGTATGTACCAAAAATCCCTATTTTCTTAACATGAAGTTATATCATGACTTCTTTACATAACATGAAGTCTATTTACAAAATCTCATAAAGAAATAATAATTAATTAAAATATACTAATTATTATTTTATAGTGACAGGGATAGAAATATACAATTATTAATAAGAGTACATATCATAATAAGTGTGTAAAATCAAGAAATTTTATGTATTTTAATGAATTTAAGTGAAAATAATAATGGTATTATTATTATTATTATTATTGAAAAACCGTCGAGGTAGTGATTTCACAAACTTTTCAATTTTATGTGATCGTCTCTAGCACAAATAAAAGCAAAAATCAATCAAAAGAAAAATATCAGATGACACCAGAAATTTAATAACGCAGTTTGACACTCTTTGTGTACGCTTTGCGGGGCCCTTACCTAGATTAATTCTTTCATCGAAGTACAATAGATTTACCCAAGACCTTACTGAGCCGACACCACTCAACTCTTGACACTATCTCTCAACCTCACTTCCCATAAAAGATTTTTACTCCCAATAACACGACCGACTCGTGATAACTTCAACAGAAGATTTTTCTAAACAACTATTAATTAATAAAATACAATAAATAAAAATTCCAAATGTTTAAAGAATTAATAACAAAAACGTAACACACTTGAGATTCAAACAGAACAACTTCCCTATAGACGTAGGTCCTCCAAAAAAGATTTGAAAGTTGTTCCAGCACTATAGGTTGATTTACGCAAAAACACAAAACAGAGTTACGGCTGCACAGTCACCAAACAACCCACAATAGTAGTCACATGCAATACTCCAATCAATCCAAACTTGAGCCACTCCACAAGGATAATTGCCCAGCGTAATCAACTACCACACAATTGATAAAGAACAGTGCAGAACACATAAAAATTTAGCCCCCATACGCAGATGTCAACACAATCCACATCAAGACATTCACGCACACCACCAACCACATCTCAACCGTAGGTTACTTCAACATTCAATATCAAAATAAAATCCTACAATAAAATATGTACTGCACTTGGGCACTCACACCACTCTCACGAATCAGCTAAAGGTTTATTTTTCACCCTACAACTCCAATCACAACCCATCCATTAAAAATCCAACATCTTACGCCTATCCTTGTAAGATAGATTCTGCTGGTAAACTTTTATTCACCCATTGCTATCAACACACACACTGCTCACACCCACTTTCACCGTAAGTTCAATCACTTGTATATTTTCTAAGCTATTCCTCCGTATGTTTTCAGAAACGCTTAATTCATAAATTGAAATTTATAGTAATGCCCTTTAGCTCCTTCAACACGTAAAACACTCAACTCTTCACAAAATCAACTTCTATGTAAAATAGAATTCTATTCTATTTAGAATATTATCCAACTAGGGTTTGAATCAAAGATGATAAAAATATGACAATTTAAAAAATATGCCAAAATAAAATAAATAGATATATTTAACATATATCTAACAATCTCCCCCTTTTTGGAATATTTGCCACAAACACGAAGCTCCCTTTAAATCACATAATTGGGCATATAGAAATTGAATCCACAATACAAGAACTCCTCCTTAATCAAACATCAAGTTTCAAAGAGCATCCATCAAGTTCTTAAACATCCAAAGAACAATAATCCCACAATTATTCAATCATCTAAATTCCTCCCCCTTGGGAGAAAAAATGCCAAAAAGTAAGACAAATAGTCACATATATACCTTGAAATCTCCCCCTGAATGGAACAATCACTATAAACAATCTAATAACTTCCCTTTGGGACAACAGTGTCAAAATAAACAATGCCTTCAACACAATCAATCTCAATGAATAAAGAAACATAAAAATCAACAGTAGTTGTAGCAGAAGAATCATACGCACGCCAATATGACAATTTACCACCATTCAAAACACCGAGAGATATGTCTCAAAGAGAGAGATATACCCGAGAGAGAGTCCCATATTGATGAGAGAGCTGAAGAGTCTTCAATTGAGCCAAATAGAAGTCACAATGTAAACTACTAAAAAGATGGGATGACAATGGCAATATAAAAATAAAGAAGAACTAGAGAAAACAAATTTTTTTTTACGTTTTGTTTTTTTACTTTTCCTTTTTAAAAAAACAACAAAAAGAACTTAAAAAATGTAAAGAACACAGCCCTTATGCCCCTCGAAGAAATTCAAACCTAGGTTTATTCCTCATCACATTATCTTGGTCATCAGTTATCTGGTTGATTTCTTCATCTGAAGTAACTAACTTATCCTCAGTCTAAACAGTTTCTTCAAAAGCAGTGACTAACTGTGAATCTAAACAATTTCTTGTTTTTCCTTCACTACATTTTTGTGCTTGTCCTTGACCCTTTATAACCCAAGTGGATTTCGGTACTATAGATTGATTCTAAAATTTATGTGAGAGATGTAGAATTCTTCGGCTTTGGCTTCTTTGAAACGACATCTGCAGTAACTGATAACATCTTGGCCTTATATGCCCAATAACTCAGCAAAAATGACATGTGGGTACAAAGCTTCGATTCTTTCTCGATGTTTCTTCTTTTCGGACAGATCTGGATATATCATTTTTCTCCTTATTCACCTTAGAAAACTCACTTTTGTAAACAATGCCTTGAAGATTCCCTTTAAACTTACCGATTTTGATCAACTTTTCTAACTTTTCTGCACCTCCATTCAATATTCTCAAACCCTTTTCAGTACTTGCTAATTTCAGTATGACTTCACCGAGCTCGTCTAAAGCTACCATCAATTCTTTTCTAACTCTTAGATGGTGTTCTTCATGGAGAGATTCTCTTCCTTCAATCTTTCATTCTTTCTACATATTTTTACCAATTTTTCACACATTAATTTGAAAGTCTCATAAATATTCTCCTTTTTATCACTTGAACCACTTTCGTCACTTTCATAATCTGAGATTGAGCTTTGAGTTGAATCATCTATGTTTTTCCCGAAATTTCCTGATTTACTCAATTTTTCATTTTCAATTACTTCCTTCTCGATTACTGTTAAATAAGTAACTGGACTTTTGTTATGTAAAGCAACTAACGCATCACCATTAACGATTTCTTCTTCATTATCATATTCACTCTCGGATTCATTCTTACTCCAAGTGCTAGTAAAGAATTTTCCTTTTCTCTTCTTCAAAGTATTAGCACATTCGGCTTGAATGTGCCCAAAGCCTTAACACTTATGACATTTAATTCTCTTCACCTTCCTTTCACCCTTTTGAATTTTAACCTGTAATGTCAATCCTTTGCTTCTTTCTTGCTTACCCTTTAAAAAATTCATTCTGAAATTTGTAAGAATTCTGATTTCCTTCTCCAATGATAGATTATTGATGCCGTGGGCTTCTTCTATTGTGCAATTTTCGGAATAAATCTTGGAGGCAGTGATCTTAGTGTCTTCTTGACAAGTTTTTGATTGGAATATTTCTTTCCGAGTTGATGCGCCTGATTTGCTATATCTCGCAATCTTTCATAAAAGTCCCCAATGGTTTCATTTTTATCCATCTTTAATTCTTCAAACCTCACAGCTAACATCTGTAATTTTGATGTTATCACAAATTTAGACCCTTCATGAATAATCTGCAAAGCATCCCACGCTTCTTTAGCCAATTCACAGGCTGATATCATTGAGAAACGTCCTTCATCATCAGCGCTAAAAATCACATGCATTGCTTGTGAGTTTCCAAATGCCCTCTCTTCTTCTGCTCTTGTTCATTTAGATGGATCTTTTAGAACTATCTCTCCTTTATCGTCATTAATCATCGGATGTGTCCAGCTATATAACACCGAGTTCCATGTTCTATGTAGGATAATTGGAACTGTCCAATAATGGTGACCTGATAATTGATGCTCCTTCTCTTATAGCCATGTTCGCGAAACTAGGATCTGCACCAACTTGCTACCAAGTTCTAAAATGATGACCCGCTCTGATACAAATTGAAAATCGTAGAGGAAGTGGTTTCGCAAACTTTTCAATTTTACGTGATCGTCTCTAGCACAAATAAAAGCAAAAATCAATAAAAAAATAGCAGATGACACCAAAAATTTGGTAACGTAGTTCGGCACTCCTTGCCTATGTTTGCGGAGCCCTTACCCAGATTAATTGTTTAATCAAAGTACAATAGATTTACCCAAGGTCTTACTGAGCCGGCACCACTCAACCCTTGACACTATCTCTCAACCTCACTTCCCATGAAAGATTTTCACTTCCAATAACACGACCGACTCATGTTAATCTCAACAGAGGATTTTTCTAAACAACTATTAATTAATAAAAGACAATAAATAAAAACTCCAAGTGTTTAAAGAATTAATAACAAAAACTTAACACACTTGAGATTCAAATAGAACAACTTACCTATAGACGTAGGTCCTCCAAGAAAGATCTGAAAGTTGTTCCAGTACTATAGGTTGATTTACGCAAAAACACAAAACAAAGTTACGACTGCACAGTCACCAAATAACCCACAATAGTAGTCACACGCAATACTCCAATCAGTTCAAACTTGAGCCACTCCACAAGGATAATTGTTCAGCATAATCAACTACCACACGATTGATAAAGAACAACGCAAAACACATAGAAATTCAGCCTCCATACGCAGATGTCAACACAACCCACATCAAGACATCATGCACACCACCAACCACATCTCAGTCGTAGGTTACTTTAACATTCAATATCAAAATAAAATTCAATAATAAAACATGTACTGCACTTAGGCACTCACACCACTCTCACGAATCAACTATAGGTTTATTTTTCACCCTACAACTCCAATCACAGCCCATCCATTAAAAATCCAATGTCTTATGCCTATCCTTATAAGATAGATTTCGTTGGTAAACTTTTATTCACCCACTGCTATCAACACATACACTGCGAACACCCACTTTCACCGTAGGTTCAATCACTTGTATATTTTACAAGCTATTCCTTCATATGTTTTCAGGAACCCTTAATTCATAAATTGAAAATTACACCAATGCCTTTTAGCTCCTTCAACACGTAAAACACACAACTCTTCACAAAATTAACTTCTATGTAAGATAGAATTTTATCTACAATATTATTTAACTATGATTTGAATCCAAGATAATAAAAAATAAGTTAATTTAAAAAAATATGCCAAAATAAAATAAATAGATATATTTAACATATATCTAACAATTATTATTATTATTATTATTATTATTATTATTATTAGATATTGACAAATAAATATATTTTGCATATCTGTCGTTGAGTTACAAGTCGACGCTAAATATATGGTCGATTAGGAACTGAGGTAGGCGGGGTCACCATTGAACCATTTTCACTTAATTTTGAAAATTAACTTTATTAATAAAATGAATAAAATATTAATTGTATGTATATGCGCATTTAACAAAATTTGTATTGTATATCCGGCCTTATGACGTGGGTCACCCTGGAACATGGTCCTGCTCTGCTAAGGTAGATACTGTTGCAACAAATAAATCACCTATCCCAACCTTTGCGAGAAATTAACGAAACTTTGAACCCCACAAAGAATATGACTTAAGAGCTAAAGGACATTTGAGTACGTATATGTTTGTCTATATATACAATTATGTGGTCATGAAAATATTACAAAATCCTCTGGTCCTTGTGCAAGAGTCGATCGAATAGCTCACGTTGCAAGTGTGTCATGTCGTTAGAAAGGTGAGAGTTTTTACAGTGTGAGTAATTACGTAATCTTTATATAAAAAACTACATATGAATTTATCTGATTAAAATATTTAAGTGCCTAATTTCTATCGGACTCGGTCATCACATGCATAAACGATCCATTTATAGCAAGCAATCAAAGCTTTGCTGATCAAAGATGTCACCATTTCAGAAAAGGATTGGTGAGCATATTCACGATTTCGGCCTCAACATCTTGACTTTTGTTTCTGTCAGTGCAGACTTTTCATTTAACTTTTCAGCGGATCTCTTTTGACAGTTTTTGAGGAAGTTTTTCCCGATTTCCGCATCTTATTAGTCAAAAGAATTATTTATTTAAGTTGTAATGACGCCCTGTTATCTAACAGGCGACGAGTAAATTATTGAATAAAATAATTATATTTTAATTTTACGTTGATGGAAGATGAAATAAAAGAATATAACAGTTAAAAAATATTGCCTGAGTTTTAACTTTTAACCACTTCTTTTTCCCTGCATATTTAAGTTTAATTTTATTTCATCATAAACTCTAGAAAGAAAGACAAGATAGGAAGAAAAAATTTTGAAATATTATTTTATTATAAATTTTATCTTGAATAAAATGCAAATAGATTCTTCTTCTGTTACCGCTACTACTACTTCATTAGATATGTTTAATATGATTCAAAGATAACAAATATATATAATTATAGTATATGTAATTATCAATAATGTAAAAATAATACTAACCATTAGCCTATGTTATTTTGTGTATTATTGTTTCACCCAAAGGAGAACCACAATATATGCATATTGTTAATATGATCATTACTTGATTCTATTTATGTATTTAAATTATGACCCGAATCATTAATGAATGAGCATTTAATGTATTTTGTAGCATCTAATTCTATTTTTATTCACTCGCAAGCTTTGCATATTATGAAGTTTAATGGGCTTAATTTTACTGAATAATGTGAATAAGTTTAGTTCAACCTAACAATTGTAAGACTTGACTTGGCATTCCAAGCCAATAAGCATGTTGGACTTACCAATATTAATAATGCTGAAGAAAAAATCTTTCCATGAACTTTAGGAAAGATCAAACAGATTAAGCTTAATGTTTATGCAAATGATTGTAACTAGCAACATTAAGGCTACAATTCCTAATGCTAAAAGTGTTAAGGAATATCTTAAGTCTGTTAAAAATATTTCCCAACCTAACTCTGCTGATATGTCACTTTTCTAAACTTTAATGGGTATGTTAACCACCATCAAGTTCGATAGTTCCCGTACTATGCATGAACATGTCATTAAAATGATAAATACAATAATAAGATTAAGATCTATGGGAATGGAAATGAGTGAAAGTTTCCTTGTGCATTTTATTATTAACTCTTTGGCTCTTAAATATAGTACATTCCAAATGAGCTACAATACTATAAAGGATAAATGAAGCTAAATGAATTGCAAAGTATGCTTATCGAAGAGGAAACAAGACTTAAAAAATAAGGAG
Source organism: Erythroxylum urbanii (assembly GCA_027568935.1). Classification (NCBI taxonomy): domain Eukaryota; kingdom Viridiplantae; phylum Streptophyta; class Magnoliopsida; order Malpighiales; family Erythroxylaceae; genus Erythroxylum; species Erythroxylum urbanii. The sequence goes on along the minus strand of JAOQML010000006.1, from coordinate 30,652,839 downwards.
TTCACTCGATTAATTTCATAGGTCATCAAAAAGCTAGAAAAATTTTCAAAAAGGATAAAGGAAAGGGAAAGAATGTACTATATAAGGTTAAAGTATCATCAACTTCAATCAATATGAAGGAATCAAAGAAAGATATATGCCATTTTTATATGAAAACTAGACACTATCAAAAAGATCGCCTAAAATATAAGGCATGGTTCGAAAAGAAAGGTAAGCCTCGTACTTTAGTATATTGAGAGTCAAATTTAACATAAGTTCCTTAGAATATTTGGTGATTTAATTATGGACATACCACTCATATTACTCATACAATGCAAGGACTCCTTACAATCCAAATTATAAATCTAAATAAAAGGTTTATTTTTATGGAAAGGTGAGTTAAAACTCAATTTTTCCAAAAATTAAGTAGATATTTCGTTAATAATTTGTATGTGCAATATAAGAATGCACCATATTTATACAAAAGATCTAGTTAAAACTCCAGCTGAACCTATTGGAACCTCCCGTTTGATTTTAGACACTAGACATCATTTTCCATTTCTAAACTCTTTATGTTCCTACTATTTCTTGAAACATAGTTTCTTTATCAAAACTTGATATCATTAGATAGACTTTTAAATTTGGTAATGGATGCTTCAGTTTGTTTAAACATAATTGTTTATTGATTCTAATAATCTTTTTATTGAAACTCTATTGAACTTGTATCATAATGTTGGTACTAAATGAGATCTTATAAATGAAACTCCATCTTACTTATAACATAAATGTTCGGGTCACATATCCAAAGAAAAAATGGTCAAATTAGTAAAGAATGAAATCCTTCTAGTTTTAGATTTTACTGATCTTGGGATTTGTGGAGATTATATTAAAGGAAAATATTCAAAACACACAATTGATAAAGAAGCCATAAGAAACACTCAGTTTTTTGAAATTATACATACTAACATATGTGGGCCTTTCTTTGTTCCATTATTTAGTGGAGAAAAAATTTTCATCACTTTTATTGATAATTTTCATGTTATAGATATATTTATTTGCTGCACAAAAATTCTCAATCAATAGGTTCTTTGGAGGTGCTTCTTAATGACGTAGAAAGACAGTTAGATAAAAAGGTGAAATATCATATTTAATAAGGGTAGTGAATATTATAAGAAATATAATGAAACTGGACAATGTCCTGATCCATTTACTAAATTCCTTGAAAAGCATGGCATATATGCTTAAAATACAATGCCAAGTACACAACAAGAAAAAGGTGTAGCCAAAAGATGTAATCATACTTTAATGATCATGGTTAGGAGTGTGATGACTCATTATTCTTTACCTTTATCATTATAGATGTATGATTTGAAAAATGTCATGTATTTATTAAATAGAGTTCCTAGTAAGATAGTTCCTAAGACACCTTTTGAACTATAGATAGGAAGGAAACTTAGTTTAAAGTGCCTACATATTTGGGGCTACTTGACAGAAGTGAGAATCTATATTCCACATAAAAGGAAATTGGATTCAAGAATAACTAGTGAATTTTTCATTAGTTATCCAAAAAAGTCTAAAAGGTACATATTTTATTGTCCTAACCATAGTACAAGGATTGTTGAAATTGGAAATGCTTAATCCATTGAAAATGATGCAACTAGTAGGAGTTTAGAATCATGTAAAATGAAAATTCAAGAAGTTAGAATATGAGTTTCCTTGTATATCACTTCTCCTCAAGTATTTTTTCCTAAAGTTGTTGAAAATTTTGACAACTTAAAAAAAAATACACAAACAAACTCCAAATAATAATATCACTAATAATGAACCTGTTATAGATGATCCATATGAAGTAGCATTAAAAAGATATCAAAGATAATCAACTATTAATGATGATTATTTTGTTTACTTAAAAAAGGTAAAATGTGACTTAGGAACTGACAAAGATCTAGCTACATTTTCATAAGCCATTGAAAACGAAAATTATAGTAAGTGGTAAGTTTGAGATCTTATTAAATTGCTAGATGGTTATAAGGCAGTCATGTGTAAATGGGTCTTTAAGACCAAATGTGACTCTAATGGCAATATCAAACGACATAAATCTAGACTTATCACTAAGGGTTACACTTAAAAGAATGGTATTGATTATAATGAAACTTTTTAACTGTTTTAAAAAAGGATTCATTTATAACTATTATGGAAATGGTAGTTCATTATAATTTAGAACTCCATCAAATGGATGTGAAAATTTCCTTTCTAAATAGGAATTAAGAGAAAAGAAAATCTATATGGATCAACTTGAGGGTTTTCTAGTTGAAGGAAAGAAATATATGGTGTGTAAACTTAAAAAGTCAAGTATGGACTTAAGCAAGCCTCTTGACAAAGGTAACTCAAGTTTAAAGATACCAGTACTTCTTTTGGATTTAAAGATAACATCATTGGTTGGTGTATATATCTAAGCAGCAGTGAGAGAAAATATATGTTTCTAGTCTTATATGTTGATAACATCTTGCTTACTACTAATGATCTTAGTTTATTATATGATTTCAAGAACTTTCTCTCTAACAATTTTGAAATGAAAGATATTGATGAGGCATCTTTTTTTTTTGGTAAGAATTGAAATATTTCAACAAATCTTAAGGAATGTTAGGTTGTCTCAAAAGGCATATATTAATAAAATTTTATAGAGATAGAAAACATAAAAGTACCCTGCAAGTGTTGTTCCAGTTTAGAAAGTACATAAATTTAGTTTGAAGTAATGCCTAACATATTATTGGAACATATAGGAAGCGAAAAGATTCCTTATCCATCTATTGTTGGGAGTTTAATGTATGCTCAACCTACACTAGACCAGACATTAGTTTTGCTATTGGAATGCTAGGCATGTATCAAAGTAATCTTGGGTCTGAACATTGAAAAGTTGCAAAGAAATTATTAAGATATTTGTAAAAAAAAAGATGATATGCTCACTTATAAAAGATCTTATCACCTTGAGGTAATTAGATACTCAGACTCAGACTCAGACTATGTCAGATTTGTTGGCATAAGAAAATCCATATTTGACTATCTGTTCCTTTTAGCTAAAGGAGCAATTTTATGGAAGAGTGTAAAGCAGTCTATCATTGTTGCATCCACTATGAAAGTTGAGTTTGCGGTATGCTTTGAGGCTATTATTTATAGTTTACGGTTATAAAACTTTATTTCTTGACTTGAAATTATCGATATTATTGCCAAGCTACTGAAATTTTATTGTGATAATGCTACAATAATCTTCTTTTCAAAAAATTGCAGATATTCAAAGGGATATGAAAATAAAATACTTTGTCGATAAAGAAGAAATTCAAAAACAAAGAGTGTTAATCATACATATTAGCAAAAAATTTATAACTGCGAATCTATAACAAAAGGATTACTACCAAAGGCATTTAATGAACATCTCAAAAGAATGGGCATTATTGAGTTCTATGATTAAACAAAATATTGTTATTTTATATATTTTATGTATTTGACACTATGAGCTTGTTTATGTATTGTTTCTGATATTTAAGTACAATTTTATTTATTGTTTTTTATTAGTATATATATATATATATATGAATGATCATATGAATTTTAACAGGATTTGTTTTTTACAAAGCTATTATTTTTTAGCTATTAAGATATATATCATTATAGATAATATCAAGTTTTAAACTAGTTTTGTGATACATAGAAGGGAGCATGTCACATTAAAGGACTTATAACTGTTATGATCATCTCTATTTTTTTTACTTAATTATGATCATGTTGTAACCAAAAAAAAGGTTATTTAACTTTCATTATGCTTATTTAAGTTTAGTTTTATTCCATCAGAAACTCTATGAAAGAAAGAGAGGGATAACAAATTCAAAAAGTGTCCAATCTTTTAAGTGTTTTTCAATTCAATGCCCAAACTTTTCAATCTTTCAATTGAGTGACTAATATTTTAAAACTTTAATAATTCAATTCAAAATGTTACTTTTTATGATGTGACATGTCTACTAAATGCCACATGAATATCTATCTATTAGCTACATCAGGAAAAATTAACATTTTGAACTAAATTGTGAAGGTTTTATAAGGTTGATCACTCAATCAAAAATTTTAAAAGTCTGGGCACTGGATTGAAAAATTCTCATCAGGTTGAGTACTTTAGGATTAATTATCCCAAGAAAGAAAAAGCAAAGAGAGAGAAAATTTAAATCTTATTTTATTAGAAATTTATCTTGATTAAAATTATTATATTCTAAAAATCTTACGAATTATAGATTTAATGTTTATAGTTTTACATATATTATGATTACCTACCCACCAGGCACAATTACGAGGGTCAAACTTATATAATGCAAGGTGTTGCAAAGATGCACTCATCTTTCTTTTTTAGTACAATTGTTAAAAAATTAAACAAAATAAAACAAAAGATATGAAGACGTGACGTCCCTACCGATAACTTTCTTTTGTTTTTCCTTATCGTTTTTTTATCTTTTGTTATTTTGTAAAAAAAATTAAATGTGATGATTATGAAATTATTCAAAATAACAAAACTTAAATGTGATGATTATGAAATTATTGTAATGTCCTTCGTAGTTGAATAATTATTATAACCATAATGTGATAACTAAATACTCCTTATCATATATGCCTAGTTTTTCATCTCCTACTAACACATAATAAAATTAAATTATTAAAATTTTGTAGTTCTTATATTTGTCTAATAATCCATGCAACTACTACACAACGAGAGTATATTACCATATGTTTGATATGAATATAAGACATATCAAATAATAAATCGATCATTAAATAAATTTAATATGTTATAACTTAGCTTATTTATTACATCAATTATCATCTTAATTCTATTATATAAATACTTTGTACTCATATCACCTTCTACATATAAGGTGGACTCAAGATGAACTCGAATTTATAATGATCTTTCTTTTTTCTTTAATTTGCTTTTTTCAAATGTTTTGTTATATGAAATCATTTATGATTTTTAATAACATTCTAAAATAACAATAACTAACTCAATTATTTGAAATTACAACCTGCTTAAAGAGATTATTTTAATTTTAGGTTCACCCAAACCCAAGGATCATCTTATAATATAAGCTAATAATATGATTTATTTTAACCTAATTGATTGGATATGCACAGGTAGTATGATTCATGTGTTATAATATTTACTCTCGTTTATCAGACCATATGTCTTGCCTTACAATACTATACAAATGATATTTTAAGCGTATATAATACCTAACTTGAGTTCACTTGTTTACTCATTTAATCCATTTTTCAGAAATCGCATTTGGCATATTAAGACAAATTGGGTGAAGATATCATTTCTTTAGGTTACACCACTACTATAACTCTTTTTACCCTTTAATATACTTCACATCAATATTAGTGTTTTAAGATTTAAGCCCTTGTTTATCACTTAGATTAATAGATTAAAACTTATCTCATTTTCATTCCTACAAAGTGACGAACGCAATTACCTATATGAGATGGTATCTCGTATCTATCTGACAAACTTTTTATATCTAACATTGAATGTTCAATATTATATTTAAACACTCATTTTTGAACAAAAACAATCAACTTGAAATCAAGCATTCTTATACTTCTTGAACTTAATTTTTTCAACTTTTATTCTAAAAAATAACATATAATTCTAAATTAAACATATGTTGCATCAAATACTCAATGATAAATAAAACATCATTATTGATAACAAATAATGTAAATATTTGTGTGGATAGGGTTCACAATAGGTTAATTCGAGGTAAGCCTAAGGCTGCCTGAGTCATATCCTAAACCCCTTAAAAGTAGCCAAACCCGGTCCATAGCCTGATTAGGCTTCTGACAGTTTGAAACCTATTAAAGCTTGAACTACCTAGCTCCTATTTTGATCCAACCTAACCTATCAAAGCTCCAACTAATGTATATTGACCCCTCTCTAACTCTCTACCGCTAAAAATTCAAAGTTTACACCACCATAAGTAAATTTGTCAACTAATTAACTCTAACTAGTAGTAAGCAATCAATGGATAATACAATCCTTAGAAATTTCATGATTACATGATAAGATATGCAAAACTATTTTTGATTTTCAATGCTAATTCATCAATCAATCAAATGAGTTTCAACTGAAATTTAATAAACATAAAGAGATTATAAACCAAGAGACATACAAAACAGTTTGAGGTTAAAAGGAAAAGATGGCAAAGGAGAGAGACATCAGCTTCAGAAATTTGAGAACAAAATTGGATTCATTGATTTATTGAGAAAAAAATGAGATTGACTAGCTTTACTAGATCTACTGCAGGATAGTTGGAGGTGGAGGATGACTTTGCTAGTCACTATGGTTGTTATGTAGTTCACTAGTCACTGGCGTTATCAATATAAGATGGCCATAATGTGGAGGACATCTTGCTGTCTTTTCTTCTTTTTCATGTGAAAAAAATGATGTCATTTTGTTATATTAAGAAAAAAAAAGTCTTAGTAAGAATTCTGTTGAGATGTGGGGTGTAGGGAGATATAAAAGTACAAAGCTTCCTCCTAGCTAGAGAGGGATTATTTATGATACACTCACAAAAAGATTTTTTAAAACGGTTGAAAGAAAACAATAAACAAATATATAAGCAAATAATTGCATAAATAAAAATACAAATACAAATACAAAATAAAAATAAAAA
>JAOQML010000006.1:30628181-30646044 GCA_027568935.1 Erythroxylum urbanii | reverse complement strand
TCAACGCTCGCAAAACTCTTATAGCTTTCGAGAACAAGCTCTGGTGCCGAGCTAATCAACATACTCTGATAAATTCTTTGACGTAACCATGGGTTCTTCCGATTCAGCACAAGCCACAGATTTAGTGGGATTATACATACTCCACCAATTAAAATCGCACTTCCCTAACATCCACGGCGGTCTATATAGGGACGACGCTCTACTCATTACCAAGACTACAAACAAATCCTCGATCGAGAGGACAAAAAAGGATCTGCATAAATTTTTCTCAGGTATGAACTTGTCAATAACTTTTGAAAACGCATACAAAACGGCTAACTTCTTGGACGTTTCTCTAAACCTATCTAACTCGCAGCACTCCCCCTATCACAAACCCAACCAATACCTAAAATACCTCAATGTTCAATCTAACCACCACAAAACCACTTTCAACAACATAATCATAGGTATCTCTACCCGCATATCTGATCTATCCTCCTCAGAAGAAATCTTTAACAATCACGCTCCATACTACAATCAAGCATTAGCGGCTAGCGGCTTTTCCCAACAAATTAAATACATCCATAACACCAGACTTAAACAATTTATATCACAAATTGCACCCCATAGACATAACATCAATCAAAACCATAACCAACCACCTACGTATTCATACAGACCCCACAACCACACCTACAACACTAGGGCTAATTCTAGGATGTTTAAACCAACTAACCATAACAAAAGTATAGACAACTGCAATCCACCTAAGCACCTTAACTACAACATGCACACAACCCCCCAAAAAAGCGGTGGCCGCTCCATCCTTTGGTATACCCCACCATTCTCTCTTAACACTAGGAACCTAGCCAAATCTTTCTTTAAAATACTTGACTCTAACTTCCCACGACAACACAAATACCATTCTATATTCAACAGATCCACTTTAAAATTATCGTATTCTACCACTCCTAACTTTGAATCTATTATAGCAGCTTCTAACAAGCATAAACTCTCGCTCTATTACCAAAACCTAAGCAACAGTAACTACGCTAACGATAACATCCAACCAACGCATACAACCAACACAGACACTAGTATACGTTCTTCCGACACTAATGCTAATACACTTGAACTAATCCACAACAGATCCCAACACATTAATATTCTAGATAATTATAATACCAATAATAACATTAATAGAACCACTAGACATAACAATAATTCCATTGACAGAGATCCCCACACATCCCCACATAACGCATCCTACATTAACAATAACTCACCCACCAGCATACGCAACCACCTAGCATCCTACACTTGTAACTGTCGCTCCGGGACTATCTGTCCGCTTCAATCACATTGCGTAAGGTACAATGTAGTATATAAATGCACTGTGAGAAATCTGTTACACAATTCTACGGCCATATATATTGGTGCGACTATTAATTTTAAACACCGTTACACAGCGCACATGCACTCATTTAGACATGACAAACACAGTAAATCCACAACATTAGCCAATCACATTCATAACCTTAAAAGCAAAAACATCCCATACACCTTAACATGGTCCATCCTAGACTCTGGAACTCCATACAAAGGCCAGCGCTCCAACTGCAAGCTATGCCTAACTGAGGCGTTCCATATTTTAAAATGCAACTCCCCCACCTTACTTAATCGGTATAACGAAGCGTTTAGCAACTGCAATCACCGCCCTTTCCACACGTTTAGATTTTTTCACAAACAAAACTGCATAAACGATCACGCAACTTAATTACTTAATCCACAACAGGCAATATATTCGGCCGGGCAAAAACATACATCTTATACTATCGTTTGAATAGGACTACTCTTCCTTCGATCTTATCACCACATACATATAACCACAATTTTCTCTCTCCTACTATAATTCACAAAACACCATCAGCGCTTACAGAACACAGTATCTCTCTCTATCCCCCTCTACCATTTATATATTTTTTTATATATAGGTTTAGCGACACTCTTGAACTTGATGCTACTAACTACCCTTCCAACACATTATCTATGTCCACCACCTACACACTACCAACGCGCATTCCTTCCTACTCATTAGACTTCTTAACCACATATCCACCCCCTTCTTTATCTCTATAAGTCCATCCCCTCTATCCCTTAAGATAAACTGACCTTAACATATACCGCCACCACCCCTCACCTCTATCTCTCCTCCATCACCTATCGTATCCCGTCTTCAAGTCTTGACCTAATTACCGCTCCTTCTTCACTTGCCCTTGACCATTCTTCAAGTAAACAAGCTAAATTCCGTCGCAGCATGGCATATATTCACCTTGGATATATATATTATATCGGATTTTATTCCAACATCGAATTATGGATTTCCCCATACGGATTACCCTGCACGGATTTATATAGTGACATTTACTACTGAAATGAAGATACACCTCAAGTTCTGTTCTCTCTTTTTCAGCACATCACACCCTTTACTATTACACACGAAAAATATCCGCCTATGGATAATAATACATTACTTTATTTTCTCTGTCTCCGATGAAGGGAAGTACTGGATCTTCCTAGAAACAGCTGTAAGACTATATCCATAAAATTTACCTCTAGACTCTTTCCATAAAATTCTTCTTCAACCTTACCATTGCTCTCTTTATCCTTTTATTTTTATTTGCATATACACACGCTAATATACGACTTGTAATCCCCAATTCTCTTCATGATACGACTGGGGCAAGCTAGTCGATATACAGCACTTACTTGGTATTACCTGTATCATCTTGGGTTTAATTAAATCCAATACCCTCCTCAACCTTATATATATATATATATATATATACCGGAGTAAGCACATGAAATGTGCAACAAGGTGGAAAAAAGAGTACTCAAATACCAGAGGTAGAGTAATATGCTTTATTTAAAAGCAGCAGAAATATAACAAAAAAACTGTTACTCTGAGTTTCACGTTTCCGTTCGTCGGACAGTTTTGTTATAAATGGAGAAAAATAACAATGCAATCGAAAGTATTATAAAATTTAAAATTAAAACACATGGATTCATTTGATTGGTTGTTTCAAATAACATTCATGGATTGGTCGCTTCAAATAACGGTCAGGGATACGTAATACCCAGACCAAATCAATTTAATATAGATTCATCTTAAAAAAATATATCGAAGAAAACCTTATATAGAAATAACATATTGTAAATAATATTCGAATTAACATATTAAAATCCAATCACTAACATGAAATAACCTATATGCTGAATTCAAAATAAAATAAAATAAAATTAAATTAAATTAAATTAAAAATATAAAATAAATAAATAAAATAGCTAAAGGAACAAGCGCTACAAATAAAAATATTTAGGCTAATTAAAAGACACAATAATTGAAGGCAATTGTTCACAAGGCCTATGAAAAGAATGACCTCTCTATATAGGTCCTTTATCGTATCCTAGTCCATCAAAGTTTTCTAATGAGGGTTAGGTCTTCAGTAAGCTCTAGTAAGGTCATATTGTTCCTAATCATCTCCTCCTAATTCTTTTTGGGTCTTCATTTTCTTCTCTTACAGTCCGTAAGTATAATCTTCTCACTTCTTCTCAATGGGATGTCAAGATGTCTTCTTTTAATATATCTAAACTACCTAAGTCTCGTCTCTCTTATTTTACAATCAATGCTGGCCACCCTAACTTGTCTCTTACCATTTGATTGCAAACTTTATTTGTTTTTGTAAAGTCACACATTCAACGGAATATCCACATCTCTGCAACCATTAACTTATGACTATATGCATGTTTGATAGGCTAACACTCTACTCCATAAATTATAGTCAGACTAATTACTAAATAGTATAATTTACCTTTTAGATTTAATGGTATCTTCTTGTCACATAAAACTTTTGAGGTGCTCCTCTATTTTGGCCACTGTAATTTGATATTATACACTAAGTTGTCATCTATCTTGTCATTGCTTTGGATGATGGATCCCGTGTATTTAAAACAATCTTTTTATGGTATAACTTCAGTACCAATCTTGACCTCTACATTGGATGCTATGATATAACTTAAAAAGTTACACTTTAAGTATGCAGTCTTCGTCCTTCCCACTTTAAAGCCCTTTGACTTTAGCATATCCCTCCAAAGTTCTAGCTTGTTATTTACATCCTTTTTTGTTTTATCCACTAAAATAATGTTATTAGCAAATAAGATACGCCAAAGAATATCCCTTTGGATATTCTTAGTAAGCTCATCTATAACTAATGCAAATAAAAAGGTACTCAATGAGGATCCTTGATATAGCCCAATATTGATAGAAACGTATTTTATATCTCCTACTCTAGTTTTAGCACCTTCATACATATTCCTAATAACCATTATATAGGCAACATGAACTCCCATAACTTTTAAACAACTGCACATAACTTCTTTAGGTATATTATCATAAGTCTTCTCTAAATCAATGAAAAATATGTGCAAGTCCCTTTTTTATCCCTATAATATTCTATTAATCGTCTAAGGAGATATATGTCTTATATTGTGAACATCCTTGACATGAAACCAAATTAGTTCTCTGAAATGGATGTTCCTTTTCTCACTCTCTTTTTAATCAACCTCTCCCTTAACTTCATGATATGACTAATTAATTTGATGTTTCTATAGTTGTTACAACTTTTGATATCCCCTTTATTCTTGTAGAGTGGGATTAATATGTCAAGTCTCCACTCATCCAATAATTGGGTAGACTTAAGGATCACATTAAGAAAATGACATCAATTTATTTATAAGAGAAGGTCATGTTTAGGGTTGAGCCAAGTCGTAGAGCCTGAACTTGAGCCTAACTTGAAATCTAACCTTTTTAAAAAGAGCCCATGACTAGCTTAATACTCTATTGACTCAAGTTTATCTTGTTAACTTTGAGTTATGTTCTTTTTTCATACCTACTCGTAGAGAAAATAATTACAACATAAATTTAAACACTAAGTGATTCTAATAACATAAGATGTATATAAAACTTATCTTTAAAATTCAATTTAGTTATATGATTTATAATCAATTGTCTTATAGAAATATACTCCATATTCATTCCTATTTCTTCATTATGTTATTGATATAATTATATTTGGCATCTTTGTGTTTGGTTTATATTGATACTTGGGCTCTCTAGTATATATGAATGTTCTCTTTATTACTTTTGAATGCATTTATTTGAGGTTCAATCAATATTTACTAGTTATCCTAACAATAAACATATATCCAATTTCATTTACAATATAGTGTATATAAGACTACCAATTGTATTAAAATAAGAAACCACCTTTATCTCTTCCTCTTCTTATAGCATTTGAGGATATTACCTGTTAAATAGGCATTCACCATTAGCAATAGGCAAAACCAATTTATAATCTTAGATATTTGTGTTGTTCAACTATCTGCTTAATATGTATGTAGCCTATAGAAGTGACAATGATCTTCTTGAATGATTCTTAGTGACCCCCAAAGATGCATGTAGGCTCACCCATATTTTTCATTTTAAACATGGTTGGTAGCTAATTTATTTATTTACTAGAAAAAGTCATTGTTTTTTTACTAGATATCAAAATATTATCCATATATAACAACAAAGTTACATATATAATATTGGATCTTTTAACTATAGATTGACTTTAACAATATGAACTTTTTACTCTTGCTCTTTATGAACTAGACCTATTGGTCGTTACATATAAATTGCTTCATCTAGTTCTCCATTTAAGAATACATTCTTTATATCCATTTGATTAAATCAAGATCTATTATCCACTAAAGCTAAATTAGTTAAACTGATGTAAACCTCACAATAAATGCGAATTTCTTCTTATAGTCAATTCCTACCTATTACGAGTGTCTTTCTACAAGTAGATGTACTTTGCATATTAAAAAAACCTACCATAAACCTTTCACCTAACTTTGACCATTTGTTATTGATGGCTTTATGTCTTTTAGGAAGATTTAACCAAGTCTCAAGCTTAGATTGAGGTTGTTAAATTTGATTATTCATCCATTGCATTAACTCATTCGTCTTAACTACATTATATAGAGCGTATTTTTTTTGGCTCATTATTTCCTTAGGAACCTATTATACATGTTTCCCCTTTAAAGTAAAATCATTTTTTTTGGAATTATTCTACTCATATTGTATATGTAACTGAAGATATTGAGGAATATATCTCTCTAAATTTATATTGCTCTCATATAGATTTGATAATTGTAGGAAACCCCTATCAAACAACAATTTCCATTTGTCAAAAACTAATCCATCTTCTCTTAAATTTCTCCCACTTAAGTGCATTTCATCTTGTTGATCTTGACTTACTAGATTACCCTAATCTAATATCTAGTGTAGAAATAAGTGTATCCTCTACTTGCTTTCATTGAAATATCATTCTATAAGAATTTGATATCTCATAACTCAAAATTTATTCCTCCTTCATTACTTTGTTCACTCTATAAATACATACCATTTAGAATGTTTGAAATATCTTTTAAAGACACTATTCTTTCTTCTAAGACATAATTACTTCTATTTATATAAGAGATCATGAATGTAGGTAGCACATCCCTAAGGTTTTAGTTATGCTAAATCAAGTCTCTTAATTGTCTATAACACGTATGGCACTTTAGTAACTGATTTAATGGGCACTCGGTTAAGTACATATACAGTTGTCAATAACACATCACCCTAATATTTGATAGGAAACTTTGTGTGTGCTATCATAAACTTAACTTTTTTTAGAAGAGTTTAATTTCTCCTTTATGTAACACCATTTTATTTATGGGTTTGTGAATAATCAATTATCTTTTTATTCTTTTTTCATTAAACTAATCAAACAAGTATTATTATCAGCAATCAACTTTTAGAGTCTTTATCTTCTTATATAATTGGTTCTTAACAAAAGTCATATTCATTTGGAAATAATATAATGCTTCAAATTTACAAGAAATCAAATAGATATAATTGTATTAAGTATAGTTATTAATAAAAGTGACGAAATAAGTACCTTCGTATCTTGCTCTCACATTCATTTAGCTACATATATTTTTATTAATTAATTGTAATAGAATAATAGTCCTATACTAAATGGTGTTTATATCATTTTTCTAATTAGACAATTTTTACTAGTAGACAATTCTACTTGTCTTTTATTGATTATTTTATTTATTCGATCTTGTCTAATATTACCAAGTCTAATAGGCCACAAATTAAGATAAATATTACAAATACTAAATGATATAATTAAATAAAAAATTACTTATTTTAATAAACAACATCTAGTGCCATAAAACCATCAAACACAAGATTATGAATATAATAGTTGGTTTCAACAAAAAATTATGGAAAGTAATATTAAATATAAGGATAATTATAGTTATGGCAAAAACATGATTTTATTGATCTTGGGAGCTAAAATATATTGTGTAAGATAAGATTCCAACCACCATGCATGACTAACTTGTAGGTGCCTTTTCTTTGGACCTTTTAGCTTTTCTCTCTCTTCATATTTTCCTTCGCAAGGAGACCTTTTCCTTACCTATTTGAATTTGACATAACCTTCTTGCGATCCTAAGAATTATGGATGTCCTTCCTTCCAATTTTTTACTTAGATCCATCATAGTGCTCACTTTTCTTATTTTCAACCCCTTATAAGCATAACTTAGTTATATACACCTGAAATATTCTTAATTGTAGATTCATCAAGACAATATATTGATAAAATGACAAAACTAGCACTTGTTATTTTTTTCTTATGAAAAAATTAATTGATTCATAAGTTAAAGTATGGAGATACTTAAACAAATATGTGGGTACTTATTAAAGAATAACTTCATTGAATTGACCTTGTTATAAGGACCCCAAATAGAATATTACTAATGTTTCCATGGATTTTCTTATTATAATCATTGTATAACTAATCCTTAGACTTAGATTATCAATGTACATAAGAATTACTATGTTTTGATACTATTTATGGTCTATTTTATTTAGGGTAGCTCAGTTGGTAATACTTAGATATCGTGTGAACTATATGGGGATAGTTGAGTATTTCAATAAAAGATTTGTTTCTCTAAAGTAATTAAAGAGAATGTTCTAATGTTTTTGATTAATATTGATTTAATAAATTCTCTAGCCAAAGTAAATTGAGATTTGAAAATGTGCTTTCAAATATCAATTATTAATTAGCAAGGACGAAATGATTAATATAGTAGACATTAAATCCATATTTTATATCTAATTAGAATATTAGATGATGAAAATTAAATTATACATTATAACCATGCATAGATAGGTCGAGTCAAATCACTTTAACATTCCTAATATTTTGGTGGTTATGACATATTGCTAGACGTTAATCTTGATATATGATTATAAATTATTAATTAGATAATTAAAGATAAATGAAAATAATTTTTAATTTATCTAATTCTAATTACGAATTAGATTATAATTTATTATCAAGACCTACTAGGTCACACATAAAAGAGTCGTTAAAAAGATAAAATTTAAATTTAAATTAAGATATTTGATTTTATTAAAATTAAATTGTGACTATAATTAAAATTTTTAATTTTGATAAGAAAGAAACCTAACTTCTTTTTTTATAAATAGAAAAAAGGTATAAGGGAGATAACACTTATGCCTTTTCCTCTCAAGTATTGAGTTAATTTTCTTTCCTCTGTAGATATCATTAGAGATTGTACATGTAGACAACTTATGGATAAACTCTGGGTAAAAGGGATACACCGCGTTTTCATTAAAAGCAGCAATATATGGAAGCTGGGGATTAAACAAAATATTTCTTGGAATTTCAAACAAATCCTAAGAATGAGACAGCGGATGCAAGATCTAATTTTCCATAAGATTGGAAATGGGGAACAAACAATATTTTGGTTTGATATCTGGCACTCTAAAGTACCTCTATACAAATTTGAGGAAATTCAACACCTAAAGATGGTGGTTAGTCCTAATCCTAAGGTGAGTAAGCTGATCAGGAACAATCGATGGTATTGGACTTACCATAACAACAAAGAATGTAGACATCATAATGGGGAATCTGCCAGCATGTCTGGAAACAAATCAAGATGAGGTATTATGGACTGTAGAGAGTTTAAAGACGTTTAACTCCGAGACATGTAGAACATTTCTTCAAATCAAAAGGATCTAAGCAATAGGGTGGAATGGAAAAATCTAATTCAGGATACTGTTATTAATCCATCTCGTTAAATTATATTATGGATAGGGCTGATATGGAAACTCCTCACCAAGAATATAATAAAGTTCCCAATCAATTCTCTAGAGTGCAAGTTGTGCGACTCCTGGCATGAATTGATCCAATGGGCTGGAAACTTGAAAATGGTAGATTCTCCAAACTTTTGTGATTGGTTTCCTTTGTATCTAGCAAGGTTGTACAACCTTTTATATCAATGAGTTACTTAATTTCCAAACAAATAAGGATTAATTTTCGAACATTAAGTTGCTTCCAAGTATTATATATCAAATAGATAAGAAGTCCTTCGATTAATAAAACTTTTTAAAACAATGATATATAAATTTCTTTTAAATTGAAGTTTTTTATTTTTTATTTTTGTAAAAAGGCTTCAAACCAACGCAAGACTGAATAAAATAATGGCTAAATGTCATTAATCCACGTAAAATAGCTGCTAATTTCATGCTAGTAATGAATAAAATTGTTAACGGTCAATTAAATTTGATCTTTATTAGTTCCTAAATAGCCACAAAAAAAAACTTACTCCTGAATACTGACTTGGTAATAATTTTTATGGAGCTAAATAAAAATGTCGAATATCTACATAAGTATTTGGTTTTCTTATTTCAACTTCAGGGAAACGCGAGGAGCTGTCTTTGTAAGATTGGAAATATCCGTAATGGGAGAGAACAACCTCCACCAGTTCCGACAAGATTTCATAAATGAAACTTTTCAAGAACAAAAAAAAATCATAAATCTAACCAACTTGTGCAATTGCATATTTCCTTCCTTCGTATGACATCGAATAACCAAAACCTTAATTAGAATATCCTAAACATTATCTTCAAAAGCTTCATTGTCCAAGACAATATATACCACGTTATTATATTTGAAAATAAAAGTTAACCAGACATGTATTCCATAATTAAAGTTTCAGAACATGTATAAATTTGCGCACGAATATAGAAAAAGAACGAGGAAATATATCTGGTCCTGAATAGATGAGACCCCTCCAGAGTAACAAACTTGCAAGTTGCATACAGGAATAAATGATATAGAGAAAATTAAAGATAAAAAATAAGAGCAAAAGCAAGCAGACGAGAGCAACACAAGTTTAGGACCACATAGCGTCGAGCCGGGAGCCTATATAATTTGGAGTCCCCAAATGTTGGTTCATGCCAGAGTTCTCTTCTTTTCAGTTGGGGGACTGTGCAGCTCTAGTAACCAAAAAGCAGTGAGAGGAGAGAAATATAATTGATAATGGCTAGGGATAATGTTTTTTCATATGGTGATTTCTCCAAGACATTACATGTAAAGAAACTAGAAGAAGATGAACATGTTGAGATAGTGAAAGGTGGTAAGACCAGTTTTCCTTTTGAAAACGGAAATCACCATGTTAGTAATGGCAATGGCAATGGCAATGTCGTAGCTCATCACGCTAAGCCTGGCTGGTACGCTGATGTCCCACCGGGATGGGAAGGTATCTATTGTTATATATGCAACGACTCTTATTAACTGATATTGCTTCTCAATCTTCTATCATTTCCGTTTCTCTGTAATCATGATTTTGTTTTTTCTTTCCTAAGAAGGAAGAACATTGAAGCCCCCACCACGTTCTGTTGCTCCAGCTGCTCATTTATGTTTGATTTTTGTCTCAATTTTCCGTTTCTGGCAACCTTTTTTAATAATCGGCTTATGTCAGTCAAGTTGCCTTATTTGAGCTCACACACATAATATATAATATGGGGATTGACTTCCGAGATACGTCCCTCGGCAATCCGTCGATCTTACCTTTCTTATTATGTCAAACTACTGGTCAAAGTCAATGTTTCCCAGAGCTTTATGCGTACGTAACTCTTTGAAGAAGCAACCTGAAAAACAATACATAAATATCATAAACATCTAGTGGGATGGGAAGATTTAGGACGCAGAATAAAATCAGGAGAGGTTTTTCCATTCCACAGTTAATATTTCTTATGGAAATATTGTGAACTTAATGGAGAGTAACCACCTGCAAATGCACATGAATGATCTACAGATGAAGCTCACTTCTTCAAGGTGGAGAAAATCCTGTTTCATGGGAGATCGGAATACCAGGATCTGTTTGTATTTGAGGTAATATAAGAAAAGAAGTTTGTGGATGCTAAAAATTTAAAGTAAAAATAAGACAGCCTTTTGCTTTGTTTGGCAACATTCGGTGTCCTTGGGATATGATTACACAGGTATGGTGTTGGTGGTTGTAGACAAAGTACTGATTTGTCTTGTTTATATGGCTGCAGTCAGCGTCACACGGTAAGGTTGCTATCTTGAATGGTTCTATGCAACTCACAGAGAAGGATGAGTTCGCTTACCAAGAAATGCTCACTCACCTCCCCCTTTGTTCCGTCTTCAATCCCAAGAAGGTGAGTTTCGTCTTCCAGAAAGTCGAGATATTTTCTCAAATTTTATCACAATTTACTACTTAAAACGACGCTCGAGCATGAAATATCGAGATTATTGTAACAGATGATTAACATGGATTCTGAGGGACAGCTTACTGTGCAATAACCTAATATGGTTGGATAAATCTTCAATTCTCAATGGTACCGTTAATTAATTTATAAACAAAGTTACAGAAAGGGGAAGAGAATGGACATGATATTTTTTATTTTAATTAGATGTTTTAATTAAATTTTATTTACAGATTTATATAAATTTCACGTAAAAATATGATGTAAATAAAATAAGATAATAACGTTCAGAGCATTTATTCCCGAGAAAATGCTGACTGAGACTTTAGTTTTTAATGAGATCATGTCTTAAATATTTGACAATGACGAAAATCTGTCATTACATGAACGTGTCTGTTGTTCAGGTGCTACTCGTGGGAGGAGGAGATGGAGGTATTCTGAGAGAAATATCTCGCCACCCTTCGGTCGAGCAAATTCACTTGTGTGAACTTGACAAGATGGTGATTGACGTAAGTGAAGTTTTATTCGCAGCAAACAGAATCTGATGTCCCGTGTCCTCTTAAACTTGAGAAAATGGGACAATATCAAAGATCATTTCAAGTTACCGACATAGTTGTCCATTTTCAGGTGTACAAAAAGTTGTTTCCCGACATTTCAATTGGGTACTCGGATCCTCGTTTAACTGTACATATAGGCGATGGTATGCCATGTCTTTTGAATTCATTTACAAGAAGATATTGAATTCTTATGTCCTTGTTCTTATGACATTGTCAATGTTGCAGGAATTGAATTCTTAAGGTCTGTTCCTGAAGGCAGTTTCGATGTCATCATATTGGATGCATTTCAGCAAATGGGTATTAATCTCTTTCCCTTGTTTCTCATTTGTCCTTTATATAATCTTTACCCTTTATCTATCTCTCATGTCATCTTATCCAACAAATTCTAACAGAATACCAGTTTATGACACATTTTTAACGTATCCCGAGTTGATTGTTCTGCTCATATACCAACTTGCTCAAAATTAAAACCGTCAACATTTAGTTTGAATATTTATTAAGTGAGTTGTTATATAGTGATCTGCTATAAAATTATCCATGTTGTAAAAACCTTACTATTTTATTCTTTAGATTTAAAAATCAAGATCTTCACAGCAATTTCTTGTGTTTCATCCAGGTTCTTTAGCTGAAGAACTAGCTGATAACAGTGTTCTGAGATCAGTGGCAAGGGCACTTAGTCCAGGAGGAGTCATGTCTTGTCCTGCAGACAGCTTCTGGAACAAAGATTTCTCTGTTACAGACACCATTGAACACGCCAAGAAGATATTCAGCGGCTCTGTCAACTACGCTTGGTGCACAGTTCCTGCCTATGCCAGGTAAATCTTAAACATATACGCCACTCCTTTTTCCAACATCAAAACTTTGTAGCCACATTTAGATGTATGTGTAGAAGACCCTAAACTTGCAGTCACCATTATTTTCAATTTGCAGTGGAATGATAGGTTTCATGGTTTGCTCAAACTCGGAGATTGACGTCAAGCATCCCTTAAACCCATTGAACCCAGATAACTACGGGGTAGCCAAAGGACCTCCCAAGTATTACAATTCAGAGGTATGCCTGCAAAATGAATTTTCTTTCGCTTGGTACTACAGATTTCAGGTTTATGACTTTAAAATAATTTCGTGTTTGCCAACACAGGTCCACGCAGCCGCATTCTGCCTTCCGTCATTTGCCAAGAAAAGGTGTCTGCTGCCCAAGTCTGATTAACCATATCCAGAATTTCTGTCTGTAGCGTCCCAATAAATGCCGATATCAATCTGTGCAAGACAATCTCCTTATACCAAAGTGTGTAAAAATTCGGCTGTAATCTTATTCAGAGTTCATGTATTAAACCCTGTTGAACCATAAAAGGGGAGGGCTCGCCTCTTTCACTCTGTGAATGTTATTTTAACGCCGTCCTAATTGCTAATGTACACAGAATAGGGTAGTCAAATCTAAGAGTACTAGCACTTGCTTAGAGTGCTTCATATTTGTTCGAGCATGTTCATCTTCAAGTCAACAGGTAAAAGTAAAGATAATTTAAGGTTTAGAAGGAAATAAATAATTCTGCTCGTTACAATTAGACTTTGAGTACTAGCCAGAAGAAGTCCATCCAACCTAAATTAACCACACCACACAAAGTTTGGGAAACTCTGGCCTCCGCCGCTTTCAATCTTTTATTATTCTCTCCACATACCCCAACTTCAACTTATTTCTGGCTATTATCCCTCGGTGATGGTGATAGATAGAGCCGTACTTAATTTACGGTTTGATTCAATTATAAGACGTGAGACTTAGATTTTAAATTGAATAAATACAAAATTAGCGTAAAATTTGTAAAAACTTTGAACCTTTCATTTTTACGAGTTAATTTTTAGAGTGTGGCTCTCCTAAAATTTTTATTAATTGATATTAAAGTCGATCTTAAGGTGGTGGCTCACAGAGTACTAGCTTAGTAGTGTTAGCCGTGACTAACGTAGTTCTTGAAGTAGTGGCCCATAAAGCGGTGATTTAGAAGTGTCAGTTGTGACCAACATGACCATGACCAATGAAGATATTGGTCCTTATGAAAAGACCAATGTTACAATTTGATTTAATTACAAAGTGTAAGACTTAAATTTTAAATTGATTAAATACAAAGTTAACGTAAAATTTATAAAAACTTTAAACTTTCCACCTTTACAACTAAACTTTTGAGGTGCAGCTATCTTAAAGTTCTTGTAACCTTTATCGAATCAACAGCTGTTGTCTTCTTTTAAATGTCCATGCTTAAATTTTCCCTTATTTTGCAGGACACTTTTCTTTTAAAAATATCTCAGATCTTCAATTTTTCGAAGGAGACTCCACAAAACTTGGTTTCTGCTACAAAATAACTATAAATATCTACTTATTTGTTTATCCGAATTTGGGTCCATAAGCCCAGCTGTTTTGGTGCCTTGAACTTTTCGCTGTGGCAACACAACACTGGTGCGCTCTTCGGCCTGGCAAAGGTGACACCTTACCACAAAGGGGATTGGAAATTTTTATTTTAAAACTCATTGAAATTTTAAATTAACTTTTATTGTTAAAAATTTATGCAAGTTCATGGGTCGGATATCTGCGGTGCGGTTCTTTCGGATCCAGATTCGGAGGCTTGTTTGTTCCAAGTACACGAAATGAAGTCCCGAGCTATGGATTTACTGGCGATGGCTGGCTGGCTCCTCCTATATTTCTCTATTTACAGAAAAGTTTATAAAGGTAATATTTTGAGTGTTAAACAAAAGACCAAGCATCACTATCCATATAAAAAGTAAAAACTCATGCACTCTCCCAGTTGGTCAAAGTCTTCCAAGGATATGAGTAGTATCTTCTCTTAGATATTGCACAAACTATGAGATACAGTACAAGTCCAACAAACAATGACTAGTTTGGTATTTTTATCATTTAGCACTTTGAACTCCAATCAAGATTGATTGCTACAAAAACGACAAATAGAGGTAACTGAAGTGGATTTTTTTCTTTTTGAGAATTCTCTAATGTAATTTTTAAAAGTCTTGAATTTCTATAAGAGTTCTTTAATATGTTCAAGTATTAGATATTAAATTTAATATTTAAATTGGGTTTGTTACTTAATTTTATTTTATCTATCTATAGAATAATTTATTACTAACCAGGAAGAAGGGAAATACTGGTTGACTGGCAGGCTCATTAATTAGATTAAATCTCTCTTAACATGAAAAATAGATGGAATTTGTAATAAGTATAGTAGTCTTGTCAATTTTTTTAAAATAAACTTTTTAAATTAAAAATATAGAACAACGTAATTTTTTTTAATTGGGTCCAGGCTTGAGCTGCCCAGACTCATACTTACTCGATGTCTAACTCTTTTAAGTAAAACGATATTGTTTTGCTTAAAATAATTAGATCTTGAATTAATCTGGACCTGAGCCAAGGCCTCTAGCTCATGAGCCAGCTTATAAAAAATAACTAAATTTAAGCTCATAGGACAAAAGTTGTTATCTCTCATCTTTAATGAAGTTTTAGGATGTTGCTATAATTAGTTAAATTTCTTCTCTTAGTATACTTATTTGTATAGTTTCTAATTGAACTGAATGTAATGTTGTTTATATTTAATGCAATATTCATTTTTCAAAAAAGGTATCTTTAATTTTTCACCACATCACGGGTTTTTAATGATTAGGATAGACAAGAAAAATGACATTTTCACACACTGTTCATAGGCAATTGCAATTGGGAGTCAACAGTTGTTACCAAGTGTGAAATCCAATTCAAGTGATTCTTTCCTTTCCTTAGGGGTAAAGAAGAGTTAGGATCCCAACCTTCTACTACTTTTTCCCTCCCCCCCTATTATCTCTTCAATCTTGTGTGGTATATTTGGTAATCTTCTTAATCACCATGCCAGTATCAATCATTACAAACACAAGCATTTTGACCAACAAAGTTACATGACATTATGATTGCATTCTACGAAACTTGCCCGCCAACTGAAATCACGTGTCAATGGCTTTCTCAGTATATGTTGTAATCATCGTCATACATCTCCTACAACTAACAAGGAATCGTGCATTTCCAAAGACGTATTCAAGTGGTAAAACAACTCGTCCAACTTTAAGAAACTTTGTAGTTTCCAATTAATCAATTCTAATAACAAATAAATTTCCTTCAATAAATAGAATATCTCCATTTTATTTGAAAAGCAAGTGATACGTAAGTCTGCACCAACTCAAGAATGGGTTGGAAAATGTTGTTTTCGGCCATTGATTATGATGAAAAGTTGGTGCCAATAGTACCAGACCATGGGTTACAATTAATTAACATTCTTCGGCACGTGTTGCTTGTTTAATTTTTCTAAAACGTTTTTGATTATCCATTGTTAACTTGATTAAAACAAGAATTAGTTATACTTCAAAAGATTTAATGAAAGGAATGTAGCATCAGGAGAGCAAAGTGTCATAACTACATAACATACACGAATAGAAATTATATACAACTATATAAATCCAAATATCATCATAATCTGCTGTCTTTTACTTTCCGGAAATTAAGACGATTTAATCGAAAACGTATATTTTTCAGTTCACTAAAAAGTATGGATTAGTGTGTAAATATTAAGATGAAAAGACACGATAAAAGTGGAGCCAACGAGAAAGAATCTTGATCTAGACCGAAAGCGTAAGGCCTGTTTGCGCGCCAAGCATGCAACTTGCAGGACAAAAGTTGGCGATATCAACTGCAGATGTTGGACTCGCGGCCTAAAATATATTATATTCCAGACCAGAGGATCATATCTTCAAAACAACACATATACACTGCAAAGGTTAATTTAGAAATGGCTAGAGAGAGTGGTCTTGGCTGTGTTGCCAAGTTCCCAAACACTAGTTTGCAAGTCAAAGAACTATTTGTAGATGATGATAATAATAAGAAGGTTGGTAGTGCTGTGAAGACCATCATCCTGTCTTCACAATCTCTTCCCGAAATAGGTGATGATAATGATGATGATGATCAGCAAGGGGTTAATAGAGGCGTGTCTCTTCAATCCCGTGATCGTATCATGCTGCTGCCCATGGATGCGCAGGTAATTAAGCATTTGATCCATTCTCTGCTTTTTCCTTTCGCTACACTAATTCCACTTTGTGTTATTAGTTACACAAGTGGTCACGAAATGAAAACCATTTTGCTTCTTGGATTCATCTTTTGTTATATATAATACATTACTTTGCAACAGTCAAAATAAGTTGTGTATAAGATTAAATTGAATGCGGAACGTTTGTAGTACGATCGATTTTGTTCCCTTTGTGAAGTTGACGTACCATAGAGCAAAGCCTGAAAATTATGTATATAAGACCCGACTCTGCTCTCGTAAGTTCTAACAACCCAAAAATCTACTGCCGATAAGAAGATGAAGTTATGCTGTTCATTTTTTCTTTACTCACCCTCTGCATAGTAACAATACGACTTAGTTCGCTTATTTATTTTTTCTTTTTGCCTCAAGTTAATTTGAGTTTAAATTTAGTTTTTGATTTTCATTTTTTAATTTTTTAAAATTAAAATTTAACAATTTTAAAGTTATAATCCAAATTTTGTTAAAGATAACTTATTATCATGTCTTAATTAAATATACTAAATGTAAAAAATAAAATTAGG
>JAOQML010000006.1:30604432-30628081 GCA_027568935.1 Erythroxylum urbanii | reverse complement strand
CTAGATGCTGTGGTTTTGGTTGTATTTTGTGTGGTTTGAGGGATTTACAATGTAAGGTTGAGCTGGTTGTTCGTGATTTTGTTTTGGGGTGTCCAGGTGGGTCTTGTGTTTGAATGGGGTGATGTGGGAGACTTCAGATGCTTCCACGGGTCATGGGTTTTAGCCAAAATCTGTCCACAGGTTTCAACACGTTGAGCCGTGTCCATGGTGGCCCCAAGCTTAGCTAGATTGAGTAATAAAACCTCAGCCTTAATTTTGTGATCCAAACCATTAATGAACATTGCCGTCAATGTTTCATCATCCAAATTCAAAGAAATTGAAAGGGTCTCAAATTTCTCCCTGTATTCCTGTACAGTGCCTACTTGCTTGAGTGCGACGAATTGTTGATGGAGCATATTTGCACTACCCCCAGGAAAACGAAGGAGAAGTTGGCTCTTCAGTTCCTCCCAAGTTAGAAAACACCTCTGCTTCTCTTCAAAATGCATCCATGACAGCGCAGCCCCTTCCAAACATACTACCGCTGCCTCAAGCTTTTGGGCCTCGGTGAGGTTGTTAATGGTGAAATACCTCTCCACCCGAAAAACCCAAACATGTGGATCTTCTCCAGAAAAAATGGGCATCTCCAACTTCCTTGTATAATCCTTAAAATCACAATGGCGTATGTGGGTTGAAGTGGGTTCAGTAGGTTTGTCTAGAGTGTGTTATGGGTTTGTGGTATTTTAGATTGGTAGTGGTTAGTTGTTATCAGGTTGGGTTGTTGGTGAGTTGTGGCCTGGCGACCCTGTGGCAGTATTGGTGGGCAAGAGTTTAGGCATCGCTACCGGCCTTGTATCAGTTTTTGCTATATATGCCATCAAAGTGTCAGCGATTTGGGATATTTGTTTCGAAAGAGTTTCTTGCATTAAGGGTAGCTGACTTTCTAACGCCTCCATACGATCAGCCATTCTAGTGTTTGGTATGTAAAAACAGACGCAAAGTCAATAGTGCTCTGATACCAGAATGATAAGACCTGGTTTTAAGAACAGAGAATGTAAATAATAAAATGGAAACAGAGGATGAGAAAAGGCTATCTTTTATTGATATCCAACAATTAGATAAGTTGGTTTTCTCCTACAGCACTTTGAGAAGTTGTGATTTCCCAAAACTTAGTGTTTACAATTAAGTGATTTCACCCCTATTCTCTAGCCTTTTTCCTTTGTATATAACAGTATACAAGTAATGATAAAATGATAACAGAATCACGTAACAAACTTGTGCCACCCCCAAACAGAATCATGCACTCCACCCTCACTTTTTGGCCTGCGTCATAACAAACTTGACAGCCTGTTCACCCTCCATGTCACCCGAACATTTTTTACTGCAATGGGCCTGTCTTTGTTGGTTTACGTGGGCCATTTCGACGCCTATAATGTTGGAATACTGGGGCCTATCACAATTTTCGTAAAATTGTCTTCCTATTTAAGTAGTAAACGAAGATGGAGACCAAGGAAAACTCAGATGTCAAATACTTTCTTCGTCGCCGCCTATTTCTCTTTATTGGAAGAAAAGATTCTATTTAACTAAACCCTATATCTGATACATGTGTTGGATTTGGATTTTCTATTTCTCGATTATTTCATAAAGCTTCATCATTTTCTAAGAACATATAACCAAGATTATGCAAACATACTGATTATCATTTGCTCTTCTTAGCAGGAGTTTAAAGTAAGATGTTTATATTTTAAGCCATTTAAGTCTAATCACATAAACAGTGAACTGTCCTTTTAATTAAGTCTTGATTTTAATTATATCAAATAACTTATCGTAGTAGTCATTTTTTAAAAAATTATTTTAATTTGGTTAGTAAAACTTTCATCCTAAGTAAAGCTGGACTCATAAGTTGCTCTTCTTGAAGTTAATACGGTCGTCATCGTATTACCGATTCCCTTGACGCACTCCTCTTACTTGATGACGATCTTTTATTAATTCTTTTAATTGTCCCGTTGTCATCGGCGTTCGATCATGCGTCGCGCCACTGTTTGATCCTCAATTTGGGACCCATCCTACCAAAACTCCAGCGTCTTAACAGCTCATAATCGGCCCCACTTTAAAACCGCGAAGCTTCAGATCCTCGCGCACCAACCAAATAGTCTTTTGCTCGCCTACTGTAACGGCTCAATTAGAAAAGATCTCTTCCAAATTACCAAAAGACCCCCATACTTGCCTACAACCTCCCACAGATTAGAATCGTCGCAGTCACACTTCCACTAACCAATCCATCTCTCACTCACCGGCACTTCCCGGTCTCCGGTTACTTTCCGTTACCAACCAACGCTCGTCTTATTTTTATATACACCTAACTTCAATCTACAGCGAAACTCTCCCAGGGAGAAAGAGAGTCCCTGCGTGTACGTTTGGTATGGGCATAGAAGACCTGGAAACTGCTCGAAGAGAGCAAGATTCAATCTCTGAAGAAGCAACCTCCAATGCTCTATTGACCAACACTCGCTGCTGCTTCTGTTTCCCTTGCTTCACTTCCTCCTCTTCCTCCGCTGTAGGATTAGCCTGGTGGGAGCGGGTCCGGTCATCCTCCTCCTCTTCGTCCGTCTCGCCGTCGTCCAAGCTTCACCTGGACGACCGCCGGTGGTGGTCCAGAGGCATTACCGCTCTGAAGAAGATTCGCGAGTGGTCTGAGATCGTTGCCGGGCCTAAGTGGAAGACCTTCATCCGGCGGTTTAATAGGAACAGAGGTGTTGGTAGTAACCGTCACGGTCAGTTCCAGTACGATCCTCTCAGTTACGCCCTCAATTTCGACGAAGGTCACGGCCAGAACGGCCTCGTCGACGACGAGGATGATTTCGGTGGTTTTCGCGATTTCTCGTCTCGGTACGCTTCTGTTTCCGGTTCAGGTCGTCCTTTGGCCATGGACGCGCGAAATAATAATAAAGAAATCGCCGTGAATGCGTGAAGAGTTGAAGGCGCCGTGGGTTTATGAGGTTGGCGGTTAAGAATGTTGACAGCTGCACTTGATTAAATCCCTAATTATAAGATATATAGTATTCTTTTCCAGTTATGCAAAATTGAGATTAGTGTGTAAAGTTGGTGATATGCATTAGCATTACTTGCCTTGCGTCGCATACTGTATATTCTGTTTTGTTACATGTTTTAATAATAAATTCGGTTTCTTTTCTTGTTTGGCAAATGGTAAGACTCTTAATACAGTTGTTTGTCTTAGAAATAATATTTCTCTAGTTCATATAATCAGCCATTATGTAATAGACTATATATATTATTATAGTTTATAATTTGATTCAACAAGCCTTCTTTTCTTTTCCAAGTGATGAAATGATTTATCTAACTTTAACAATTTAGTGAATATTCCAAGTCCTTAACCTGATAAAAGAATTAATCACTTTGTTGTCATCATCAAGAACGCGAAAGAAATAAACCTTTTGCAATGACCCTTTCAAGGTTCTTAAGTATATTCTTATTTCTTATCCTAAATGATATGGCATCTTACAATCAATTTTTCTTTTTTCCAATTCACGTCTGAAATACCACTTCCTCGTAAGTTTCACTATACTTGATTATAAGAGGTATTGGGTAATCGTAGACATTAAAATAACTAATAAATCATGCAATTATCATTTTCAAATAATTTATCATAAGTTGTTTAGCAAACGTGGGATTCCAAATTTCTATTATAAAAAATCCTAACCCTTTTTTATTATAAATTCCTTTAAATTCTTTACCTATTATTAATGATATGAACCTATATTAAAGCTTAATAAGTTACAAAAATAATA
Source organism: Erythroxylum urbanii (assembly GCA_027568935.1). Classification (NCBI taxonomy): domain Eukaryota; kingdom Viridiplantae; phylum Streptophyta; class Magnoliopsida; order Malpighiales; family Erythroxylaceae; genus Erythroxylum; species Erythroxylum urbanii. The sequence continues at coordinate 30,624,296 of JAOQML010000006.1, read as the reverse complement.
TTCAATTGCAATTAGCTTATTTCTCGAATCAAAAAAATAAAATTAATTAACATGGTATTATGGACTAAATTCTAATAATTATAAAAACAGTTCTCTTATCCTATTTACTATTTTTTGAATCACTTTATTAGGAGATGTAACCCAATTATATATTGCTATTTAGATCTCATATATGTCCAAAAAAAAAAGAAGAAGAAGAGCAATTGGATATTTTGTGCCAAATAAAGTGACAATGTTAAACATCTCTAATTTATGAAAAGACTCTCCTTGTAAATTTTGAATGTAGAACTCTTCCTTTTTATACAATTTAGGCATAAATTTCTAGTATAGGAATGCATAATTTTCTTGATGTTTCTGTAATTTTCTATGTTGCATTCCAATTTACTATACTATCTCAAATTACTTTCATCCCTTGTTGGACGATGTCTAACATATCCTTAATAATAAATTCATTATATTCACTTAAAAATGAATATGAAAGATTCTCTTATTCATCAATAAGCTCCCAACTTAAACTTACTCTTGACTTTGTCAATTATAGCATTATTTGTGCCACAATTGTCTAAATATATTTTTGGAAATTTCGTATTGAAGCTTCAATCCATCAAACAATCAATCAATACACCTATTAGTCTATCACTTGTATGAGACATCCGAACATAAATTAACCTGAAATTTATATGTAAATTTAAAGATTAAATGTTAAAAACAAAAGAAAATTAATATAAAATTTTATCAAAATATTTTTCTTAAACATTATTTACCTTAGGATATAACTATATAAAATCCAAATGTTATTAATATAATGTAATGTGAAAACAACATATCCATTTTTTTATTTTCATATATCCACATATTTGATGTGATTGTTAATTGTATGTCATTAACTGGTAACATCTTCAACATTGTACTCTTTTATGCATCATAAATTATAAATATATTTTTTATTAATAGTATTATGAGTAAGTAACCTAAAAGTTAGTCGAAATAAAGTAACAAACATTATGAAGTCAATACGATCTACAATTAAAAGTGGATATTCATGCCTAATAATTTCCCTCATTAGCAATTAACTATATTTTTTTAAATTATAAGCTATGATAGTCACCTATTTACCTTTTATTAGATTAGGCATTAGAAACATATGACTTCCATATACCACTTTTCTTTAATTACTTATAGCTATATGCCTTTTTAAATGTGAGGTTCCTACTTTCAAAACTCTAATGAGCAAGTTTTGACATTACTTATAGTTAGCCTTAATAATTCCCTCACTTATTTTAGCTTAAAAAGTGATGTCAAACATCACTTTTCGCGTTTGTTTTCTTATATCCAAGTTGTTCCTTCATTTATTATAGGATCATCATTTGATTAGGACAAATTATCTCGTACATATGGTTGATTTGAACTTCATATTAGGTTGAACTATGATTGAGGGTTAGTTTTACCCATTTGAAACAATTATATATTGTGAGGGAGTTCAAGCAAGAACTTGAGGCCAAAAATAAAAACTTAAAGGCCTTTGATGGAAATGTTCATAGTCAGACCATAAACTATGAGAAGCTAGATTCAGAAGCTCGCAACCAAAACGAGTATTTAATTGGTAAGAAGTACAAGGTGGATGTTTGTCATGAATTATTAAAGAGTAAGTCTTTCAAGTCTTGACATTATGAAAATGTGAACTTCCTTCATCAAGAGCTTAAACAAATGCAGGGAGATCGTCAAGTTGAAGAATACAAACATGAAAACTAATGAATTATGTGTTATTATCCTACTTATGAGTCTACCCCAGAACTTGAGTTTGAGTCTATGTATAGTGAATTTGATAATATCTTGAAAGATTTTGGTTATTGATATCCAAAATCCTACCATATATATTTACAAAGATAAGTGCACCTATCGAACTGTAGTATAGTGACGGTGAATATCGAATGTCAATTCTATAGGGACTATAACTATTAGTACTTGCCTCTTTTCTATTATTTGATTGATAAAATAAGGTGATGGTTTAATTAAAACTAGAAAAATAAACTAAAATTCAACATAAATAATAACTAATAATGCAAATCACTCAAGGATTAACCAAATCAAATAAATCGTACTTAGATAATGAATCCCCTTAAGATTTTTTAAGCTATTAACCATTTATCATGCAATTTAATTAGAGATAACTGGCCTGTAAAAATTCTTATTTTATGTTAATATCTTTTTCAAGATTATCAACACCTAATCTTAGGTTAATTAACTGAAATCTCTTTCTAATTAAAACCTCTAAGATTACTTTATTTAATTTGTAAATTTCACTGTTAGGTTTAACCTTCGCCCAGAAAATTTATGTTATCTTGTCTCTACAGAGCACTTCTCATTCTCTAGTTTATAAAATCATGCATAAACTAGAAATATCAATTTAAGACATAATCAAAACATATAATTGATTCCAATGAGTCAAAATCAAATTTCATTAATTAAAGAATCAAATCACAAAGTTCCTAAGGTTCATCTAACCTAGGCACTAAATGAATTTAGTTCATAAAAATATAAAACATAATTAAGGATTTAGAAGAAGAACTAAAAATAAGAGAATTCATTATATATCCCCTTTTCTTTAATAAAATTCACTTAAACTTTGATGGAAATATGCTCTCTATTCAGATGTTAGAGTCAATATTCAAGTATGTGCCACTCTAAAGTTCAAAACTATGTTTTAAAACTCGAACTCCTTTAATTGTCCTTATTTGCCTTTTATACTTTGTAATTAGGGTTTTTGTATTGGACATTATTAACCACACTGTCGTGTATAGTGACCATGTCTTTTAATTTCTCTTTAATTATTCAAAAATCATGTAGAAACATGGTTTTAACCACTTATACGGTCTATGGACACGACTATATTCATCACCGTATGGGCGTGTCTAACCTTAGTAAGGGTGAAGCAATATCCGTCAACCGGTACATGGTTATAGGGACTTACATAGTCCCTTACATGGCCAGGGCCAAGTCCCACATAGTCGTGTCCTTCACCAACATGACATATCCTTCAAAAATAGCTTCAATCCTTCAGTTTTCTACCTCAATTTTGTCGATTTATGCTCCTTTTAATCCATGAAGGCAATTAAGTCCTAAAAACATAATAGGAATGAGTTAAGTATTAAAACAATTAAAAACTCTCAAATAAACAAACAAAATGCATTAAATATATGACTAAAAATATAGTCTAATAAGCATTTATCAAACTTCTCCACATTTAAACATTTGTTTGTCTTTCAGCAAATTATAATTCAAACCGTTAAAACTTAAAAACATCAATCCCTTTTCATTCTCAACATGTCCATCCACACCCTAAACTATCATATCTTATGAGTGAAATAAACATACAATTAAACTCTAGCAATCATAGAACTAACTTCTTTTTTTTTTTGAAGAATAAATCTTAGAACTAACTTCCATAAAATAATGTCAATAGCAATTAAATTGACAATTCTTATGAAACCAAAAGAACAAAAGTTCACAACCTTACAAAGGATTCACTTAATTCACTTAAAGTGTTTTAGGGTGAAAATATAATAAAACTCTCAAATCAATACATAGAAGGAATCTTAACAATAAGCTTATTATAAATGCTATCTCCACCACTAATAACTAAACTATAAGCAAAAATATAAAGTTCTTTTAAATAGGATGTAATGGAGCTCAGGTAAAGGTGTGGAAAGGATAATAAAAAAGTTAAAAATAAGAAGGGAATTTACATAAACAAGACTACAAAAAACTTAGTTTTCATAGTATAGGTCCATTAATCAAATATGTCAACACAATAATAATTCTTCTCACTCGCCAACAAAGATTACAACTTTTCTTCTTTTTCTTTATTTTTTTCCAATTGATATGCTCGGAACAAATAATTTTTAAACTTGAACTTCAAGCAACTTTAGAGAGAATATAAAGTTGTAACAATAATGCACTTGAGGAAAAAATTCAGCGATTAATATGCACAAACAATCATAAACATAACGGACCTTCTATTTAAAATTCTTCAATATAATCCAAGTTTTATGTAATCAAATAAATGTAAATCCTTCATGATTCAAAAACAAGTGAAAAGTTTTCAAGAAAAATAAGGTAATTGGCTATCAATGTGGGTATTATCATTCAAAGATAAGGTTAATGTCAAAATTGGTTGCTCCAAAGGGATAAAATAGGGTAGATAACAATTAAAGAAAAATAGTCTAAAACAACTAGTTAAATCTAAGTGCCTTTATCATTTTAATGCCTCTAGTTTGACAATTTGTTCTCAATATGAATAATAAGAGCAAGTTTTAAAATCATCCAACTATATATGATATACACATAATAAAAAATAATCAAGCATAATATAATCATGTATTGCTCTTAGGCTTAAAAGCTCATATTTACGCTTAATATGTGTAAATAATATGCAATTTTTATTCAAATTAACTATCTCAATGATTACTAAAGGTACATCTAATAAAACAAGTCTATTTCAACCTTTATCCTTTTGCATACTAACTCAACTCGGTAATTAATTACAACCTAAAGTGTTTTTGAAAGATTTTAAATAAATTGAGACTTTAGTTAAAAAGAATAAATAATGAGGATTATAATAAGCCTAATAATTGGCCCAAAATTGAAAATTTTCTTCAAAATTCAATATTCCCCTTCTCCACACTTAAAGATTTACATTGTTCGCAATGTACACAGTAAAAGTACATAAAAAATAAGATCAAAGAAAAACAAAGTGAAAGGAATATTGGTGTGGTGCTTCTTTAAACGATAAACTTGTTACAATTTCCATCCCAAATTAATTATAGTTATCCTTGCAAAAAAAAGGGATAAAAAGGTAAAAATAAAATAAATAATAATACAAAACAAGAGTTTAGAAAGGCTACTTGCTAACTATTAAGACAAAACAAAATAATACATAAATAAACAATACACAAAATGTAAAAATAAAAATGAAAGAAACAAAAAAAACCACATAGAGCATCTTGGTCCCCTCTGTGTTTGCCAGTCCATAGGTGTATTGGGAATGTCCATTGTTTTGGGATCCTTGAGTGCGGCATTTGTAGTAGCATAAGCATCCAGTTATTGTGGATTCAATGATAATATGACAACCTAGTTGGTGGACGTGGTATCTTGACTCTGAGATATCCTGTGATCCTGAGCAGTAACTCCTCCATCCATCTATCATGCATCTTCAGCTGTGTCACACACTTGGTTAGCTCTTATTGTCCATCCTGAATAGTGTTTTGCACTCTTAAGATCTACCTTATGTATTTCTCTAATCAGTTGATCTTCAAATGGTCTAGATATGGAGGTGTTGGTAATCTCCTAGGTGAGCTCATACCCTCCAATAGGTCATCCTAATGCTCAACTTCTCATATCATTCTCCAACCAATCTATAGATATCACCCACTAGTCCCTATCTTAGAGTCACTATATGCATGTTCTTTATTGTATCTAGACTCAAAGAGACCATGTTATCGAATAGTCTCATTGATGGTAATCTACCAAAGACTTCCATCCTACTAGCTAGCTGGGTCATATAAGGCCCAATATAGATCATGCCCACCTTCTTATTCTCATATTGGTGCATAAAATATTTGGCCAATATGTGCCCCAAATGAATAGGAACCCACTCTCTCATGCTTTATAAATACAAACCATTCACATTCCCCACAACTCCAAAGCTATCTCTTTTCCTACTCAATGTAGGACTAAGTATGGTGTGAATATACTTAAATGTAGGGCATCTCAATGTGAACACTTTATTCTTCCTAAAATCATAATCCTCTTTATTGCTAATACTACTGAAAAAATGTCTAGCCTCTATCTCATTTGGAAAATCCACTTGAAGATCAAAATTATCTTGAATTTCCATAAAATCTTGATCATAAAGGCCCATCATCATGAAAAAATTAGTGTAGCTTATCCACGTCCTATCCCATAACAACCTAAATTGAATGAAGTTCTGTCAGTTTCAACTGAAGTGGCCTTCTCCAAAAAGAAATTGGAGCAGAAATCTAGTATGAGCTTCTTGTAAGTAGGCTTCACTATGTTAAACATAGTCCAACATATCTAGGCATTAAAAGAATTTAGTTTGTAAAAAAAGAAAGCATAATCAAAGATTTAGAAGAAGACTTAAAAATAAAAGAATTCATTATATATCTCCTTTTTTCTAATAAAATTCACAGAAACTTTGATAGAAATATGCTCTTTATTCAGATCTCATAGTCGTTCATCAAGTCTCTACCACTTAAGTTCAGAACTGTGTTTTAAAACTCAAACTCTTGTAATTACCCTTCTTATTTTCCTTTTATACTTCAAAATTAGGGTTTTTACACTGGCCATGGTTACCCACATAACTATGTACAATGATTGTATCCCTCAATCTCACTTCAATTCTTCAATAATCGTGCAGAAATATGATTCCAATATTCTTGGCTTATAGAGGATGGTTTCAATAGATGATATTACTAGCTCAGAGTCGACTAAGGAATCAGATAATTTTATTTGTGCTCTAGATGTGCTTGATCAGGGGGATTCCAGAACTGATCGAGTAGGAGGAGGGGTGCCAGTGTCAACACAGATGATGCAGTTCTTTCAAATGATGTAGCAGGCTACTATTGCAGGTCAAACTCGAGGTGATTATGGGGTGGATTATGGGTGCAGTGGAGTTTTGAGGTATTACTGATCCTGAAGAGGTCGAGGCATGGTGGGAGCAAATAAAGTTAGTTTTAAACCGTATGAGTGTACCTTGGAAAGAAGGTTATAGTACGTTATTTCATTATTTTAGGGCAACACACTGCCTTGGTGGAAGTCAATAAAGAGATTTTATGAGGCATAAGAGATGACTTGGTAGGAGTTCCAGAGAGAATTTAGAGATAAGTATAGTCTGTGGATATATAGGAATCGAAAGAAGATGGAGTTTATGAGTTTGGTTTAGACAGACGAGATGTTGGTGGGAGAGTATGAAGCTTACTTTGTAGCATTATCTAAGTATGCATTGGAGACTGTGACAAATCTAGAAGATAGATGTTAACAATTTGAGCAAGGTTAAAGACGGATATTCACTTAGCTTTGGGAGCTGCTACTTTTGATTTCAAGAAGTTACTAGAGATTGAACTCAGATTAGAGGATGCGATAAAATAAGATAGAAGAAGAAGAGTGTTAAAGAGGCAACTAGAGAGTTATTATGGAGATGGGAATAGGTCTGTTAAGATGAGAGCTAATCATTCATGTTCTATTAGTGTAGGGGAGTCTATGAGAGTTGACGCTACATTGAGCAGGAGTGGTAGTTTCTATAAGTTTGGTAGAAATCGAGGAGCTGGTAGGATTCAGGACAACATAGCACTACTAGTGCAATATTAGCTGGATCTAAAAAAGGGGTTAGTCAGAGGGTAGAGGACCTTTTAGTAAAGGAGTTGAATGATTACAGAGTTGTGTTACTTGTGGGAGAGTTCACAGAGGACCGTGTTGGGGACCCATTAGGATCAATCAGGCATGCTATATTTGTGGAGGACAGGGGCACTTACATAGGGGCTGTTCGACAGTAGGGAGGAGTGAGGGCAAAGGAGACAGTATGTGGTCAGAGTGGTGCCTTTGGTTTAGGTAGAGGTTAGGGTAGAATTGGTAATAGAGGTGGTGGTAGAGGAGTTGGATGCAGACCAACAACGGGTACAGATACTAGTCGAACATCTTCAGCATAGGGTTAAACTCAAACTAGGATATACCATATGACAATAAAGGAGGCACCCGTAGCCAATAATTTCAATTCCGGTACAATTTCGTTATTTTATATTAAGGCTTATGTGTTAGTAAACCCAGGATCTACATATTCTTACATTTGTTTAAAGTTTGCCTCTAGAGTTTCGAGGGAATTTAGTCTATTAGGATATGACCTAAGAGTGTGGTTTCTAGTAGGAGACTGTGTGGCAATAAATAGTGTAAAGAGGGGGATGTTAGTGAGGATTGGTGGAGTGGAGTTATTAGTTGACTTGATAATGATGGATTTAAGAGAGTTTGATGTAATTCTCGGATGAATTGGTTGGTACAACATCAGGTTGTAATGGATTGTTGTACGAAGTAGGTCATGATAGAGTCTTTGGGTAAATCAAAATTGATATTTGTGGGGGATAGCATAGTGATTGCAGTATGTGTGATCTTGGTTTTGACTGCTAGACAATTAATATTGGATAGATGTGAGGCATATCTGGCTCATATTATAGATATGAGGGAGGTGAGTCCTAGGTTAGAGGATATTCCTATGGTGAGGGAATTTTTTGAGGTATTATTAGATGATTTATTGGGTTTACCACCTCAATAAAAGGTAGATGAACCATTGAGATAATGCCTGAAGTTGCACCTTACAGGATGACAACTGTTGAGTTACATGTAAAAAAGGTAGTTAGAGGAGTTGTTGAAAAAGGGATTTATTAGACCAAACACATCACCCTAGGGATTTCTAATGTTGTTTATGAAGAAAAAGGATGGTAGTATGAGACTTTGCAAGGATTATTGGTAGCTAAACAGGATGACAGTGAAAAACAAGTACTCGTTGATGAGGTTAGATGATCTTTTAGATCAGTTGAGAGGAGTTGTCATAATTTTTAAGATTGACTTGAGATCGAGATATTAGCAGTTGAGGATAGTAGAGCCAAGTACTCCCAAAATAGACTTTTGCACTCGGTATAGCCACTGTGAGTTTCTAGTAATGTCTTTCAAGTTGACTAATACACCAGCCACATTCATGGCACTAAAGAATAAAACTTTTCAAGAGTATCTGGATCAGTTTGAGATAGTGTTCATTGATAATATATTGGTGTATTCGAGGAGTAAATAGGAGCATGAGCAACATTTGAGAATTTGTTACAAATTCTAAAAGGGAGAAAATTATATACCAAGTTAAGTAAGTGTGAATTCTAGATGGAGCAGATAGTTTTCCTTATACATGTGGTGTCCCGAGAGGGAGTGATGCATGATCCTAATAAGGTAAAGGCAATTATATAGTGGGAGCTGCCTAGAAATACATCAGAGGTAAGGAGTTTTCTATGACTTGCTGCGTGTTATTGAAGATTTGTAAAACGATTTTTGATGATAACTAGCCCACTGATCAAGCTGTTGAAGAAAGGGGTTCAATTTTAATGGACAAATCAATGTTACGAGAGTTTTGAGGAGCTTAGGCAGAGATCAACTTCTAGCCTAATTTTGGTGCTACCATTGAGTGGTGAAAGTTTTAAGGTATTTACTGATGCTTCGAGGGTAAGTTCGAGGTGTGTATTGATGCAACATTGGAAAGTAATAACTTATGTCTCTTGTCAATTGAGATCACATAGGTTGAATTACCCCACCCATGATCTAATGTTAGCGGCAATTGTTCATGCTCTTAGAATTTGGAGATATTATTTGTATGGAGAGATATTCTAAACCCTTACAGATCACAAGAGCCTTAAGTAGATTTTGATTCAGAGGGAGTTAAATTTAAGGCAAAGAAAATAGATCGAGATATTAAAGGATTATGATTATACTATTGATTACCATCCGAGGAAGGCTAATATAGTGGCAAATGCTTTAAGTGGGAAAAGCTTAGGCGTGATGACACCATTGGTGGAGTTGAGAGCATTTGATGTGAGATTGGAGATTGATTATATGAGTGGTTTATTAACCACATTACAAGTTTAACCAGATTTGGGAGATAGGACCAAAGAGGAACAAACTTGGGATTCTTATCTGATGTGGATGAGAGAGAGTATGTAATAGAGTTGGGGGACTGACTTTTCAGTAAGAGCAGTGGAGTGTTGGTTATTGGGAGGCAAGTTTATATGCCGGATGCTAATGGACTATGAGAGAAGATTTTGAAGGAAGCTCATAGGGCACCATATTCTATACATTTTGGTACTAAAAAAATATATCGAAACCTTAAACCTTATTACTGGTGGACAAAGATGAAGAAAGATGTAGCAGAGTTTATGTGGAGGTATTTGACCTATCAGCTAGTTAAGGTGGAGCATCAGGCACCAGTAGGGAAATTATGGCCCTTGGCCCTTCCGTTATTGAGGACCAGACGTAGATATGATTCAGTTTGGATGTTTGTGAATAGGTTGAATAAATTAGCTCATTTCTTACCTGTACAATAGACAGACTCCTAGGATAAGCTTGCGAAGTTGTATGATGATGAGATTGTGAGGTTACACGAGATTCCAGTGTCTATTGTATCAAATCAAAATCCACGATTTACTTTCTAATTCTGCTTAAGTTTACAAACAACTTTAAGGACTAGGTTGAATTTAAGTCCTACATTTTACCCTCAGTCAGATGGACAGTCAGAATGTACGATTCAAACATTGGAGGATATAATGGAGCTTGTGTGTTAAACTTTAAAGATGATTAGGATAGATAACTACCTTTAATGGAGTTTGTGTATAATAATAATTATCACTCTAGTATCGGTATGGCACAATTTGAGGCATTACATGGCAAGTGGTGTAAAGATCCGATATGTTGGGATATAGAGGGTGTCTGATTGTTAAAGGGACTGAAGTTGGATATGAAGATGATAGAGAAAATTTGGGTGGTAAGGTGATACTTGAAGCCAACTAAGGATTGACAAAATATTTATACTGATCAATATCATCAAGAGATGGAGTATAATGTTGAATATATGGTATTTCTAAAGGTACCAACTTGGAGGAGAATTTTGAGGTTTGGTGGAGAGGGAAGTTAAGTTTGAGATATTTTAGGCCATATAAAATTATACAACATATGGGGCCATTAGCTTATAGATTAGCCTTACCACCAAGGTTATCGCAAATTCATGATGTGTTTCATATGTTAACGTTGAGACAGTACCGATTGGATCCTAGCCATATTATATCGAGGCCAAAATAAAATTTACAAATGATATGACTTATAAAGAGGAGCCAGTGGAGGTATTAGATAGATAAATTAGGAACTTAAGGAGACAAGAGATTTCAATGATGTGATTTTTGTGGAGTCATCATTGTTCTTTAAAAGAGGAGACTTGAGAGCTAGAGGAAGAAGTTCAACGTTAATATCCTCATTTGTTTGGATCCTTAGGTATGTAATTTAATTTCGAGGATGAAATTCTTTTAAGGGGAGAACTACAAAGCTCATATAAGGGGAAAAAAATAACTCAGCTATAACAAACCAACCCAGTCCAGAAAACAGTTGAACAAAGGGGTACATATATAAAAAGATAATATATAGGCAATTAGTCATCCAACGAAAAAGCTGTCTTTTTCTTTTTCCTCTTAATTTATTTTCCAACTGGTAAGTGTTTAAATACACCATCTTTCTCTTGCATGTGAAGTTTTTCTCATTTATTCCCTCATTTTGTTAGTTTTGCAGCAAATTGTGAGGAAATTATGGAGGTTAACAACCCAAAAATCCTATTGAAAGGCATAGTACTTCATATAGGTAAAACTTTTTCGGCAAAAATTCTATGCCTTTTATTTGTGAATTTTAGTCATCCTATACCAGTTTATAGTTGGAAAGTATATTCTAATTGTTTGGGAAAATAATTTGAATTCATGGGAAAAAAATGAGAAAAGTTGGCTGAAAAAATGAGAAAAAAAAGGAGGAAGGAGAAAAGGAGAGGGTGAAGAAGAAGGTAACTTAGGAAAATTTATGTTTTATTTAGGAGAAAAATAAGAAATGTGAAGATTTAAAGGTAAAATTCGAATTTAATTTCTGTAAGAACATTTTTTATTAATAAAAACAAATGAGGGTAAAATATGACTTTTAATAGTTAAATGTATTTTAGTAGTTATGGTGGTTATATTAAGTAGGGATATTTTTTAATAATTAAGAACAAAGTGGAAAAGGGAATAATATTGGATTATTAAGTGTAATTGACTTGAAACTTTTTCTTAAATCAATCTAATAAAATTTTGTAATGTCTAGGTCCAAAGGTTAGATTAAAGACTAGATTGGATTTGTTAATTAGTTGAGTCTGAAATTCATATAAAAAAAACCTTAGATTGTACTCTTAGAATAGTGTACAGTTCTTGAAACTTTGAATTTTATTATCAATAAATTATTTTATAGAATTAATGATTATAGTTACATATATGGATTTCTAAAATATATGAATTATGTCTATTTATTTTACAAATAATTAACAAAGTAAAAAATATTTCGCATTTATATTTTGTTACGTATGATGAGGTGTATCACTTGTTAATTTAGAAAAAAATTTGTTAATTAAATTTTTAGTTGTGCATGACTATAGTTTAGAATATTAAGGTAAATAAATCATGTTTATGAAATTAAATAAAAACTGTCTTATAATAGGTTGTGAATAAATTGTATAAATCATGAATTTGTGGCTTGCCTAGGATATGTTATATTCGATGGTTATAGATTGATAGGTTGCTTGAATATAAGCGAACGATGACTAGGTATCTGTCAATAAGGTAGGTATTGGGGCATTATGAGTCTCGAGGATGTCCTGTGTCGATACTTAGGTATCGATATGATATGAGATATCCTGAGTATTAGACATATCTTATGTCGATGGCTACGTACTGGAGTAGTACCAAAGTACTAAATTTGATTGAGAAATTGAGGTATCTTGTACTAATATTTATACAACTAATTATGTTTCCACTTAGTAAGAGATTACGATGAGTAGAAATGAGCCAGCAGACCATTAAATATAAGTTTATTAGGTTAAACATAGCCTAGATAATTCAGTTAATAATAAGATAAAACGTAGATGGAAGTAATAAAATAATATTAGTCTTAATCATTGCTGATGATAAAATTTTGGATATTTGTTAATTGTTTGGATAGGCTAAGCATTGTTGTATATTTAGTATTATATGTATATTTTAATCATTTGACTAATTTCAATATATACATATTGCGTTATTTTATTTTAAGGGTACGGTCCGTTATTCTTATTGATTAAGTAACTCACTCCTTATTGTTATTTTTTTAGAAGATAGAGAGATTGTCGATAACCCTAATATACGTGATTGACAGAGTAAAATTTAGTTGGGACCAATATATTAAATTAAATAAAGTTTTTGTATTATATATACTTTTTTATGTGCTAGTTTAGGTAGTTGTGTTTGTATAGAGTATTTTTGTGACTGACAAATATCTTTTTATAAAACCAATAAAAATTTTGGTAATTAATGTTATAATTTTGGAAGAATTTGGATAATCGTGGATTAAGAATCGGAGAGAGGTGTTACAAGGTTGATGCTAAAGGCTGAGGTGAATTTCGACGAGAATAGTGTTTTGAGCGGAAGAGAATTGGTAAACAGAGGGGAGATTATAAATATGAAGTCTTTGTCAGGGCGGAATCGGTGATGTATATAGCTTTGGAGTTCTATTTTTTAGTTCTTCTTGCTACAGCTCACCAATGTCTGAGTTGAAGCGTTCCAATCAAATCCATTGCAAGGGAAATCTTACACGTTCCAAAAAGCTTTATGATTTGGTTGATCAGTCCATACAGTCTTTGGATTAAATGCAGGTTGTGTTATGCATCACTCTTGTTTGTTTGCAGAAATTGCCTCAAAGCAGCAGCCATTAATGAACGAGGCTGTAGGGATGCTCAATGGACAATCAGAAGCGCCCAAATTGCCAACTGAAGTCTCCTCATCACCTCCTTGACGTTTCACTGTCAAATCTAAATTATATAGGACTAATTGATTACCAATATTAATAATCAATTAAGAACTTTTATGCTATTTGGTCCAATGCAATTTGCTATTCTTCTAATTCTTTGCACAATTACATTCTTAATTTTGTTAGATGTCGAAAGTTCATAGATGTAATTTTTCCAAGACGATGCCATGATTTTATCATTGAAGACCATTGTACTTATTAATTTTCATAATAACAAAATTAGAATTATCATATTTGAGTGGTCAACTTCGATCCACTTAATATTTTACTTATGATGCAATTTCCAAAAACTCTAATGTCCACTAGACTTGAAAATTAAAAATTTGAAAATTGATTATTCTCTCGTCTCTTAATGAAGAGACAACTTTATCAATTATGCATCCTTTGTTGTTATAATTAAGAATGAGTGGGAAGCAATCATGAACCTTCAACTCATATTGAGGAACAGATTACAACGTTTTGAGGCAAAGAATGTGTACCATATAAAAACCAATATTCTTGTCTTCCATACACTATCTTAAAAAATAACTACATGTTCCAAGAAAATGATCATAACAAAATCTCATGCTTTCTTATTCCTAGTGCTTGCAAATCATGCTTCTGAGCTCTTGGACCTGTCTTCATCTACCTTTATAGTGTTTATCATTGCTGCAACTTGACTTACTGATGGCCTTTCATTTGGTGACGGATTTATGCATTGCAACGCCACCAGCAGTAAGTTCACCATTCTTTCTTCACTTGCACCTTCTGAGATCAAAGTCCGGTCAAATACTTCCACTGTCCATTCCTCTCTAACTACCGAATGTACCCACTTCGCCAAATCAAAGCCATTGTTTTGCATTAGCTTCCCTGTCAGAAGCTCCAGAAGAATCACCCCAAAGCTGTATACATCAACCTTGAAGGTGCTATATGCACTGTCTCCATTCAGGACATTTTGCTTGAAATTGTCGGATTGATCTTGCCTTGCATATATCATGAGACCATATTCGCTTATGGATGGTTCCATGCTGTTATTGAACAAAACGTTTGTTGATTTGAGGTTCCCATGAGCAATTCCATCATCCCGAAGCTCCTTGTGCATGGACGCCAACGCCTCGGCAATGTTCAGAGCAACACTCAGTCTGCTGGCCCAGTCGAATAGTTGCCCACTTTCAGATCCTTAAAATAAACAATAATAAAATATTTCGTTGGATTAGGCCGCAAAAGGAGTGAGGAGGTAATATTTTTTTGAACAATTTCCTGGTTTTATGCTTGGTTAGAATGTCTACTTGACTTGTCTACACCGTTGCCAAGTGCCAAAATGTGAAAAACATTTGCAATTTATGTTCTTGGTAAAGCATGACTATGTCTGAGGTATACAACAGCTGAAGAAGAAATTGCCCATGTCGACAGTTGAAACTTGGAATGTCCTTACCGTGAAGCAGATTGAAGAGACTGCCATTTCGCTGGTATTCGTACACCAGGAGCTTCTCTTCATTGGAGCAGTACAATGCAACAACCGGTAACACTCTTGTATGCTTCACACTGTCTATCCTCCTCATTCTGCGCATAAAGTCTTCCGCTGAAATACCCCAATCTTTGATCCTCTTCACTACCAAGATCACCCCATTGTCGAGTCTGACCTTATAGAGGCTTCCAAGCTTTCCTCTACCAAGCAACTCGGCTGATGCTCGAAGCAAGTCCTCAAATTTCAAATCCTTCACCACAGGATTTGAAAGAACTACAAGTGATGTAGAAGTCCTTCCACTTTCAGCAGACGTAATTGAGTACTCTGATCTTCTGCCACGAGTCTTAGACTCGGTTAAAACATCACTAGATTTGCTGCCATTCTCTGCTGATGTTGTCGTTTTTGCAGTATCGATATTTCTCTCTCTTTGCCTGCTTTTACTAACCAACTTTAAAGCAACCAGGATTAACACAACTGCTAGAACAATTATATAGCCCAGGTAGACGAGAAATGGATGCTTCGATGAACGCTTTCCTTCCTCTTTTGATGGTGAATCTGGCGGTGGGGCTAATGCTGGCGGTGGGGCTAGTGCCGGAGCTGATGGTGGGCATGCATTTGATAAAGGTGCTCCACATAACTCAACATTACCAACAAAGCTGTCTGCAGGAAACTTGCCTTTGACATCAGGGACTGGACCGCTCAAATTGTTGTTTGAGACATTGAATTCCTGAAGATTAGAGAAATCAAAATGTGGTATTGAACCATTAAGCTGATTGTTTTGGACAAGGAACACCAAAAGGCCAGATATCCTGAACAGATCAGGAATCTCACCAGAGAACTCATTGTTGGATATGTCAAGTTTTTTTAGGTTAACCAACCTTGAAAGAGAAACAGGAATGCCACCTGAGAACTGGTTCCCATTTAAGTACAAGTGGGTTAACCTTCTGCAGTTTCCTATATCTTCCGATAACATTCCAATTATTTTGTTCCCTTTCAAGCTCAAAACAGCAAGAGCACTGGAAGTGCATAGAGAACTGGTATCAACTTTTCCAATAAAATTTAACCCTTCAAGAACTAGCTTAGAAACACGTTGTGACTTGCATGTAAGACCCTTCCATGTTCCATTACTAGGTCCATTACATGGGTCTGAAGCATTGTTCCAACCCCAACTGGGATCAGTTGGTGGATTACCTGCTGCAAGTATCTCCATGAACTTGAGTAATGCCTGCTTCACGTTTTCTGCTTCTGAATTTGCCATTGGAAAGATCAGAAAGATCGAAATGAGAAGCACCCGAATGGGAGCTCGATCCATTCTGCTGAACAAACCAAAGCCGGAGTTTTGTGAAGTCGTTCAGGAGAAAAATACAAGGGGCCATACTACCATTCCCATTTTTTACTTGGAGATGACTGACTTGGAGTTGTTCTGGTAAAACAAGGGCAAGTTTACGACGTTTCAATGTTATTGCTTCAAGCAGTTCTCAGTGCCAATTGGCTGAATACCGAGAGAGGTTATAAGGAACTGAATGCATTTGCGATAAGTCTGTGAATAAAGTCAAAATGCCGGCTCTCAAGGAGAAGTTTACGAAGTTCCAATGCTATTGCTTCAAGCAGTTCTCAGTGCCAATTGGCTGAATACTGAGAGAGGTTATAAGGAACAAGTTTGTCAATAAAGACAAAATGCCAGGCTCTCCGAGTAATGATTTCAACTTTAGACTCACCATTGGCTCTTACCGATCTGAGATTGCTAATAATTATAGTATCAATTAATTATTGACGTATCTCCCTTTTGGTGGGTCATTATACAAACAGAAATATATAAATTATTAACGCTATAATTCCGTAGGACAATTGCGGATTTGCTCGCATTTTCTTTGGACAAAAAACCTGTTACACTGTTATTTAATGGGATACATTGTGTAGGATTAGCCATCAAAACAGGCTATATCCTGCAACAACGTTAGAAATAGTGCAATGTTCTTGTTAAAAAAACAGCTGCCACGTTAAACCATACATGTTTTACAGGCCAAAAGATGAGCCACATCCTTTTTTTAGTCCTAAATCTCTAATCCGTTTTAGTTTGTTTGGTAAAACTAGATCTGAATACAAGAATCCGACTGCAATCAAGGGCTGTTTTCATCTTTCCTTAACTTTCCGTCGTTAATTCCTTTTAGCAGAATAGTAAAGGACTATAAACTGAATCGATACAATTGTACATTCATTTTTGGCAAGCATTGGCATATATCGAAAAGAGAAGGATTTTACCCTACTTTAACCAGAATTTGAACCAGATGAGGGGACATGTTTTTGCCAATAAAATCCCTTACACTACAAACGGGCTACATTTGTTCATATCAATTGGAACCAGCTCTTTTGCTTATCTGGCAGAACAATGCGGCAACTATTCCTTTTAGCTCTATGTAGTAACAATTTTGCGTCTGACTTCCCAATTTTGAGGTTTTCCGTTATATTTTGTTACAGTAATTGGTGAAACGTGTGCTTGGCATGATCTACTGTAGTCGACCAGACTGCAGAAGCAAAGTTGCACAAAAACTGACGCCAAGCATCGCAAGCAGACATTAGTTGCCAATTGCAATCACATTCGTTACTACAACAATTGTTCACATCTGACTACATTATCCATCCTCTGTTCACATTATCAATGAGACTTTGTACTTCCATATCAAAATGTATCACTTGACAATACCTACTGTCTTTACTACACTGCACTCAACAGCCTATGTAACTTAAGATTATACAAGCATATTAAAGCGAGTTGTGTAACTTAACCATCAAAGGAGGTGAAATGCAACACACGTTTGTTGCCACCTATTATGTGATTCTCTATGGGGCTGCTACAGCCCCAGAAGGGCATCATGGGTCCACATGTCCGGCAATATCATCGTCACTTGATTCGCTTTCTTCCTCTGTGACATCCTCCTCATCACTCCTCTCTTCCGTAGTGGAATTTGTAATATTCTCCCTTTTAGCATAACGTTCACAGTATTCTGTTAATGACCACAAAATCAAAATCAGATTATATCCATCGGTCTTTAGCAACAAGTGACTTTTTGAGCAACCCATGTATAAAATTGATAAAGCATTCTGTCTTTCATGAGTTACAGTGAAAAGTAGTCTCAGGGAAAAAACATATTAATGTGATCCCAGATCATGCAGTGTCTTAGACTCTTAGTATACATCGAGAAGCAGTGTCGAGGAAGGAAAAAGTTATATGATTCCAGATCATGGGACATTTTCTATGGGAAGCATAAAGCTCATCTAAGCCTAAGATTAGTAGGTTCAGAGTTTCAAAACTAACGTTTATGCACCATAATGAATGACACAGTTCACGTTCTGTCAGGATAACGACCACACACAATCTGAATCCATGAACGTTGACCATTTTCAGAAGGATCAGAACATGAACCGTGTCATTCACTATGGTGCATAAACTTTTCATTATTCTTTTAATGCTTTCTGTTCATAGCCAGAAACTAATTAATCATTTTGCTTCTAAATTTCTTCTTGTTCCCAGACGTGCACACACGTCGTATAAACAATGATTTGAGTACCAGAACTTATTGAATTGTGTTTCTAGAATAATTCATATCAATCACTATCATACTACTCCTGTTAACAACATAAATATGCATTTAATGATGATAAAAGAATGCTGAATAACTGTCACCTTTCACTTTTTGATCGTACTTTTCTCTATCCTTCATCATCAATGATGCAGCATCACCATTGAGAGGATCTGAAGGATTTGGATAAAGTAATAGCTGTGGCAGGAAAACTTCAAAAACATTTAGAAGATCTGCAGCAATGGCAATGATCATTCACGGGTAAGAAATACTGGAAAGAAAGCTAAAGGGAAAAGAACAATGGCGGAAAAAATGCATATATAAACAACATTCCATTTGAGTAAATGACATTAAGTACTTATTAAACATGCAATGGCTTATCATTTACCAAACATTGGACTCCATGACTGGTTGATAACATCCAAGCATACAGAACCAGAACTGCCATTAACATATAACAAGGATAAAGTTAGGTGTATCAATAAAAAAATGACATTTGAAGGCAATTATTGAAATTAACTGTGTCATAATTTGAACTTAATGTAAATGCTTTCAGAGAATCAGGCCCTGGGCCTGCTAGAATTTCAACCCCTAAAATTGACTTACCCATCTCTCGTGTAACCAACTGAATTAATGCACAAAACCAATTAAAAGCTTCATAGGTGAAAGAAGTCTGATTTTAGCTTACAGTTCATCAACATTTGGGTGGAATATCTTGTTCACAAATCCAACAGAAGGAGATTTGTATGGATAAGCATCAGGAAGTTCAACATGGATTTTCCAAACTCCACCTTCATAGAGACCTTGGAGAGTCACAATCATATAAGTCAAAAAATAAAGAAGTTAATGTAAATTTTCATAAGCTTTCACATGAAAAAACAAAAACTGTTTGGAAATTCTTCAGAAACAATGCTGTAAAATCAACTAGAATCAAGCCTATAGTATTCAGCAAAACTGTTGTAACAATAGATATATAACAGCTAAAAAGGACAAAATACCATTCTAAACCCTAAAGCAATATTGCATATACTAGGACCGTTTATTTTCAATTCTATGTCAACAGTTTAGTTTCAGTTTGGGTTTTCTGTTGTAGTCTCTAGTTTTCTTTTACTGTTTTTAGTTTCTGTTTTTTTAAATAAAAACAAAAACCTCTTTAATCGTTAAT
>JAOQML010000006.1:30584675-30597741 GCA_027568935.1 Erythroxylum urbanii | reverse complement strand
AATTATTTTTTATAAATAAAAAATTAAATAATTTTATTTAATCTCTTATAAAATATTTATTTCATAAGTTATGAAATTGGAAGAAACCAAAACCAAAAATAGAAACTAAAAACTCAAACAAACAAGTTTTTTTAATTGAAATTGAAAACAAAAACAGAAAATCAAAAATAAAAATAGAAACAAACAACATTAAGAATCTTGTCAAGAGCAAAAAAGATAACAGCCCACTTTTAGACAAAAGTTGTTCTAAATGTAATCCCAAGCATTTACAATATTCAATGGTTCATACATTAGTTTCAACCATGCACACACAAACAAGCAAAGAGAGACATGGAAGGAGAAAGCACAAATGGAGAGCACCATATACAAACCAAGTTCACCAAAGAGAGGAAACAACTAGTAAGATAGATGTCGAACGAGAAGGAAAATGCACCACATCTGAAGATACATACTTCCTTTAGGACCATGAAATTCCACATTAAATTCATTCAATCCATCGTTTATTGTCTCCACATTGTAATCGCTCATCATCCTGGAAACATGAATATGACAGCTCAGAATCACCTCAAAAGAGAATTGTTATCAATAACTTAAGCAAGAAAGCAGTTGCAGATCTTGGTAAACAAGGTTATTCTGCAAAATAACACTCGTTTACTGGACATAAAAGGATGAAGCCCTTATGACGAAAAGAAACATGGAGATAAATCAGGAATCCATTGCAAAGCATCGGAATTGAGGACAAAAGGATAACAGGAACCACATGATCCACGCACAGGGCAGTAACCAGTTGTGAGAATATCTGAAATCTTGCACTGAACAAGCCAAGAACCGCAAATAACAAGTCCAAACCAGAAGCAGTAACCCACAGAATAGTTTTTATACAACTTGAGCTCCTCAACAACAATGCGCCTGTGCTCTTGATAGTTTTGAACTCTTATCATTCTTTCTGACACTACTATTGCATTTCACGGATCATGCTTCCGTCCACAACGCTGAATTTCTACCTTCTCCCATAAGCATGAACTTAGTATAACGTATATCTAACAAGGTCTAAACACAAATCTTCCATTTCAATTATTTCAACTGAATGAAGTGGGTAATCCAAAATGCATATGCTAATAACGAATAGAACTTACAGCTTCATGACGTCCATCTCCCTCCTCTTGCTTGGAGAAGACATTTTATATTAAAGGTAAAAGAAAAAAGAACCTGCCAGTAGAGCATTAAAGGATGCTTTTAATTTCACAGGACTGGAAAAGAAGGGGGAAAAAAAGGCACATCTTAAACAAAATCCACTAACTCAAAATATTTTAGAATCAAGACGCAAAATATACAAGGAGAAAAGCCTACCCCTTTTTCAGAAATAAATAAAAACGTATGCACAATGTGGGATCTTGACCTCAAAAATAATGAAAGTCCGAAGTAACAAACAAGTGAAGATCAAATCTGTCAAAGGAAATGAACCATATCAGTTAGCCAATTCATCCAATGGCAAAAACAAGACAAATAAATGCTGCTAAGAACACAGGCTTGAAGCTCCTTTTGACAAAACAACCAAGTACCACAAATTGATGCATATATCTTCCATATCCAAACTTCATCGAATGTCACATTGCTCTAAATGACAAATAAAAAGAAACCCTTCCCACATAAACGAAGCAAACATCGGTGCCCTATACATGCTTCATATACCCATGTACAAAATTTGCAGCATTCAACTCTTAATAGTCAAATTCAGAACCCCTCAATCCAAAGCAAGCAACAGAATTCAAGATTCCAAAATATCATTTGATTTTGGAGAAAAATAAAGATTAAAAAAAAGTGACAAAGCAGAAACCGCAAACAATCGATGATTTTATTTAAAGTTGAGGCCTTGAAGTCAAAAACCTGGTATTTAAGACATTTTCCACTCAAATCTTAACAAAAAGGAACGACCCTTTCAAGATCGTGGTATCGTGGGAAGGGAACAGAAACTGGGAAATAAAGAAAGAAAACGGAAACAGAGAGAAGACAGAGTGACCAAGAAACAGGACATTGTGTATATATGTATATATATGGGGGGAGAGAGAGAGCAGAGAGTAAATGTCGACATTTTCACATGCGCGTGTTCCAACTTTAATTTAGCAACGTGTCGATGCAACTGTGTAGGTATTTAATTATTAACTAATTAAGATGATTATTTTAAAAAAAAACTAATTAAGATGACGTGGGCTCCAAACATGAGATCAATCTTTTATATTAATTATGGTATTTCTATTATGTTTCATTAAATTTTATCAACACATTTACGTAGACTCCACATAAATATATGAATGAGATTTAATAAAATAATATTAAATGAAGCAACTAGAATAAAAGATTTAACGTGTCAAACATAAGAGGTACGTGTATTGATCATTTAGTTTGCGTTACTTTTTGGGCAAAAGGGTCACTTTTGATCATAAGTTTCTTTTCAATTGAACTTGAACTTTAACATTTCATATTAAACAATCTAAACCCTAATATTTGGAAAACGTTAAAGTTTAACCCCACAATAATGAAAAAATTCAAACCATTCTGTTAAGTGCTAGGTCAACACTTAACAAATATTATTTTATTCAAGTGAATGGGGCTCCTTTCACCACGTCAGCGATGACATGGCAAATGGACTCAAATTTTAATTTAATTTAATTAATATTTTATTTTATTATTAAGAGTGGAACCCACCATTTATATTAAAAAACAAATCTTGAGCATAAGGATTAGATTACTGATAATTTCATTAACCTAAAAAAATTTAATCATGTCATTACTTGAATAAAACAATTATTATTAAATTAACAAAGATTAAGTTAACACAAATTTAATAATTAATGAAACATATGAATACAACAGTGTTTTGGAACCATGTTTCGTTTCTTTAGCAGGCTTCTAATAATCAACCATCGTTCTCTATAGTTAATGGTCACTGGCGGTGAAGTTGGAGAATGGAAGCGTCATTCGTGCAACGTAGTGGTCAACAATCCTTGAGAGAAGTCGTGAGCATCGAAGCATGTTGCGTTAACTGAGATATGTTAGATTTGATTATTATTAACTATTAGGTAATTTTGTGTGTTTGGGATGCTTCCTTCTTGTGGGATGCACATGTTGGTGTATGTTAGACAATAGTTATTGTCGTTAGTTTATCGTTTGGTGTTATAATGTTTGTTTGGCTGCTTTTTGGTCCCCATTGTGGTCCCGTAATGTTTGTTGTTGTGTTTTGGATGTTTTGTGGTCTGCACATACTCCTTCATTTAAATAAGGATCCAAAACAATTAATTAACTAGCTTTTGTAACTAACAATCTATAACTTAAGGAGAAAGAGCAATAAACATATATTCTACAACTGATACTAATTAGGAAACTAAAACCAGAAGCAAGGAGGCATATCATAAAACTCTAAAAAACATTGTAAGTATCTTATATATTCAAAATACAACGTAAACTTGTGGAAATGTTTACTTCCTAGCATCTGATTATAACAAGATATTTTATCCAAGAAAAGTTCCTTTGATTGTTGACATGAGTTTTTTATTGCTAGCTTTAAAAAATACTTTCCTTTTCCTCCATGTTAAATAAATGGTACAACTAGAAGTAATCTTTAAAAATGAATGATTATCTACAGAGAGCTAACGAGGATGATTTTCCATTGAATGATCCTCTCCCATCTTGTTTATTGATAGAAATGATTACAAGCTAACTAAAAGCTTAACCAAAGAGCAATAGTATATAAGCATTTAAAGAAGAGATGGTTAATAGATTCAGGAATCAAGTTACAAAGTTTACAGAAAGGATTTGAAATAAATGAGCCCTTGAGAGAGGATTTCAGTGATATTTAGATAATGAATGAGATCTTCGAGATACTTTCCTTGAACTAAACAAACCATGACCATTTAACTTTAGGGCCATAAAATCTAAGAAGATATTTATAGTAATTGTTAGTAAATATCCCTGATGAGTTTCCCCTTTAAACGAATATATTAGTTATGAGAGAATTAGGGTTATAGGAAGGAATATTACTTATAAAAGAGGCATAACCTCTTCAATCGCATTATCACTCATTCCCATTGATTAGTACTTTAAACTTCTTCTCTCTCTGGAAACAAAAGTCAAAGTCTTGGAAGTTTGGTAACTGATATAGAGGTTCAAGATCACCTCAAATATCAAATTATAACCATATATCTTCACCATTCCCTATCTTGAGCTCGAATTCATTATGCAATTTGTCCCTCATTTTGAAGAGGTGATGCATTATCCAAGTAGAATACCTCCTTAGTTTTTAATGACTTTTGTTTAGTAAGAATTCTCCATAGTCTTTTAGCAAACATTACTTTATTATGTAAATGAATTTATGAGATTCCTAAGGAATATGGTTATTTATAAGCATCATTTGTCCCCAAAAAATTCCTATGGAGTTTCTTATTGCCTTTAAATTTTCTCTTAGGTAAAACCAGGTGGTAGGACCAATAAACATGCAAGTTGTTCTAAATAAAGATAATAAGATGTACCTTAACAGTAAATGAAAGACCATTGTTACTCTAATGCTCATTTCTCTTCTGCATCGTATATTATTAGAGATCCTCTTAATAGTAAAAGTTTTAATAAGCATAAAGAAATAAAATTTTAGTACTTGTTGAAACCATAAGGTGGCTTTTTATCTTTGTTGATATTCATACTTAAGAGTTTAATAAAGGAGTTAAGAGAGTTGATTAGACAAGAAACTAAGTGAGGGTAAGTTCTATAAAGAAGAATCAAGTCATTAGCAAAGGAAGGACTAAAAATTCCTAATTGTTTAAACATGCTACAAAACATAGAGTTGTCCCCTTGCCTTGTATTATAATTAATTACTCTTGTAAGAACTTCAATGCAAAAATTGAACAAAAGTATGGGATCACCTTATATGATTCCTTTAGCTCCTTTAATAAGTTTTATAACCACACCATTAATAAATAGTGATGCATTGCTCAATTTATTAAACAAATAGAGGGATTCATATAGATATTGTAACATGAATTGCCAATCAAATAAGTTAAATGTTTTATGGAAATCAATCTTCACAGATTAGTTCCTGATAGGATTATTTTTATAATATCCTTGAAAAACTCTTACAATTGCCAATCAAATAAGTTACATGTTTTATGGTTCCCTCATGTTAAGATCCCCTTTAACTTATAAAACAAATATAGTACTATTGAAATCTACAAGGATTAATTATACTGCATCAATTGAGTTATGAACATTTTATGATAATGACCATGCTGTTTTTTTGAATCATTGCATTGTTTTTTTATTTAAACTTGCGTGTATGCTTAAGTTTGTAGGTTTTAATGGCTTAATATGGAAGTATACGACTTTTTCATGGTGGAAATTTTATGTTAGACCCTGAATTGACATACTTTGGTAGGGATATTGCTCCAGTTGACAAAGTTGAAGTTGACTTTGTTAGTTATAGACAAAAAAATGAGATGGGAATGGAGTTAGGGTATGAAAAAATTAATAAGGCATATTATAGAGAACCTGGTTTAAACTTTAAGGACTCATTGAAATTTATCGACTCAAATGAAAGTTATATCAGGCTAACAAACCTAATGCAAATATATGAGATTGTTGATGTACATGTAACTCATCATATAGACACACACCTATCCATGCTATTGATGATGATGATGAGAACAAGAAGGGGCAGGGTGCAGAAACGGATGAGAATATGGAGGGAGAAGGTGCATAAATGGATGAGAATTCGGAGGGAGAAAGTGCAAAAACGAATGAGAATATGGAGGAACAGAGTGCACAATTTGAATCAAACTACTATGTTGACATTCCATATGACCATTATCCAACAAAATTTGATTCATCAGATTGTGGTAGTCCTATTAATACTGATGAATATCCTAGTGGAGTAGAGGTAGGTGAAGCTTTACATAAACCCAACTTAACTTTTAGGGATAATCCTGCAGAGGTTGGACATGAGTGGAGGTTTTGAATGGAGTACAAGACTGCAAAAGAATTTAAAGATATTATTGTCAATTATGCAGTAAGTATAGGATACAATGTTAGGTTGAAAAAGTGTGACAGTAATCAGATTCGGTATGTTTGTGTGGATGGATGCCCATGGGTTTTGTATGCTGCATATGACAAGAATGAGAGATGTTACAGGGTGAAAACATGTAATGCTAATCACACTTGCTTCACTACAAACAAACCTAAATTGGTTTATGCAAAATTCTTGATGAGACACTTTAAGGATAAAATTTTGGAAAAGCCTAGTATAACAATGAAGAAAATGGTGGAAGAATGTAGAGAGAAGCTCAATTTTTTTTGTAAATTCAAACCTATGTAGAAGAGCAAAGAAGAGATTGAGGAAAGAGAGAGCAACAACTTTTATTGCTGAATATGCAAAGTTGCAAGGATATGTACACGAGTTGACGGTAAACAATCCTGAGTCAACAATTGAGTTATAATTTCGAGAAATCGAGAGAGCTCACTGCTACAAGTATGTTATGTTATAAAGTTTATGTTGTACTTCATTATGTTTTGTTATATAGTATATTAATACTTCTTTATACTTTCTTATAGTTCAAAAGATTGTATATTTGTTTTTATGCCATGGAAAGAGGATGGAAGCATTTAAGACTATTTTTTAGGTTTGATGGATGCTTCCTAAAGACATGATTTTAAGGGCAATTGTTAAGTGCAGTTGGTAAGGATGGTGATGGAGGAATGTTTCCATTGGCTTGGGTAATTGTAGAGGTGGAAAACTCATATTCATGGACTTGGTTCATGAATTTGTTATCATCTGATTTGGAATTATAAAATGGTCATGGAATTACAGTTATATCTGATATACAGAAGGTATGTAAACATATTTGGGATTGAAGGAAATTATATGAAATATGATCTGATATATTTTGTAGTTGTTGTAAGGATTAGTCAGGGCTGTTGAGGACACTTTACCTAATGGAAATCACCATATGTGTACAAGACATATATATCATAATTGGTCTACGAATTAGAAGGGAAAGGAACTAAGAAAGTAGTTTTGGAATTGTTCTTGGTCAACTTATATTCAATATTTTGATGAACAATTAAAGAGGCTTGACAAAATAACCCTAGATATACTGCAACGTTGCTTGAGTATCCGAAAGAGAGGTGAGCTAGATGTTATCAATCTTTTCAAAGTAAATGTCCCATTGCTGATAACAACGTGAACAAAACCTTCAATGGGTGGATTTAACCAGTTAGGGAGAGGGCATTGATTAATATGCTAGAGACTATTAGAATAAGAGTTATGAGGAGGCATGTTAAGAGGAAACATTTTGTACTTGGGTGGAAGCATGATATAGCACCAAATATAATGAAAAAGTTAGAGACAGAAAGAAGAATGAAATGGAGAATTATATGAAATGGAGATGGTGGTAATGAAGTTTTCAAGAGTGATGAAAAGCATATTTTAAAGATTGATAGACAACAATTATGTAGTTGTTAGGCAAGGGACCTATATGGATATCCATGCAAGCATACAATTAGTACAATCTATCACTCGAGAAAAACGGTTGAGACATCGGTGATTCCTGCTATCAGAAACACGTGTTACAACCTGGTAGATTGAAAATTTCAAGAAGAAAACAGTAAAAAGAGCTAAAGAAGATGAAAAATCCAAGCAGATCGAGTCAGAAAGGGCAAGTGCATAAATACAGAAAATCTTTAAGGTCATAACTTTAGAAAATGTAACAACAATACATCAAGTCAACATGATTAGGCTTCTTCATAGGTGTGTACACGTTACTTCAATCATATGAATACAGTTTCACAAACATGTATATGTTTATCTGGTTAGAACAGAGTTATCTTTATTATAGGTATAAAGTTTTTGGTTTTATGTTACTTATTATTTATACTAATTACTGAAAAAGATGTTTTCATTATAACGACAATTAAGTGATGGGAATTTGGTTAATGATAATGTTGGAATGAATTAACAAAGCAATATTGAAAGCTTTTTTATCAATTTGTCTAACTTTAAATAATTAAAAAGTGTGTTTGTAATATTTTTTCTTCCATTTTGTAGGTTGGTAAACCTGCAGATGCCAATATAAACCAGTTTGGAGATGTTGACCCATGCACGTTTCAATTATCATTTCAACCAAAGAGTTTACGATTCAGAGAACATCCAGTATTACTTTATAACATTTACAAGCTGAAGAAAGTAAAAGGAGAACTTCATTGAATTCATCATCACAACATGATTTTACTCAATCAAGTACAAATGAAGCAAACATTAATTAGTTGTATTCATACAATGTATACATATTTGCGTTGTATATATATGAATGTTTGTGTTGTTTACATACAATGTAAATATTTTTGTTAATCAACATGATTTGTTAGACAACCTCTCTCTCTCTTTATGCCAATCTCTCTCTTAAATTGCTTTTTTTTCATATTTGACAACATATGCAATGAGTAAATAATTCATTTTATATTGGTTATATATAATACTATTGTTTTTCCTTCATTACATAATTCATATACCAATTTTGTTATTCATATACAACCTATTCATTATATGAATTATGAGTTGTTATACTACAACTTATTCATTGTATATTGGTAATATATGGTAAAATTGTTTTTACAATTGAGTTACATAATTCATATACAAATTTTGTTAATCATATACAACATATTCATTATGATTTGTTATACAACATACCTATTATATATTAGTTATATAGTCAAAATAAAAATTTTCATAATATACATGAAATTAATATCAACCCTTACATTGTTCAAATTTAATACAATTTCCTTATAACATAATTAGAAACAAAAAGGAACATAACCATAACTAATCCTATTAAAATTACAATGATTATTAACTTACACTTATTTTTTTTTCTCTTCTCAATAAATGTATGTTCTCTTTCAAAAGATTCATTTGTTCTTTAAACTCCTTTGTTGTGCTTCTTTGAACCTCTTCCTTTGACATTGATAATTGACTTTTTGAATTTTGAATCACTTCAACGACTCCCTTACTAAATTCTTCATCGTAACATTTAAAAAACTTACATCTCCCAACCTAAAACATTCAATTTCAGTCAAAAAATACCTTAAACAAAGTTTAACATTCATCTTCATTAATCAAATAACAATAAATTCTCACCAAATAATGGGGGTACCCATAAAACCTTTGGCTAGGATTGCAATCACTCTATGAAGTCCTTAATAGGCCCTTTACCCCACAATAGCAAACGACATTACCGAACTTTGAACTTACTGTCGTATTAGTTGATGACAATGATTCCATTTGTACACTTACAAGATGGTAATAAGGTAATATATGATTGGCTAAAAATGCATTTTATTGACTATATCATGTGAACAGACATAAAATTTGACAAGGAAATGTCATATGTCTATCAACAATCACTCCAACTATTGCAATGCCTATATTAAAGATGTTCAAGACAAATATATCTTAATCGTGAGAGAGTTTTTGAAATTGAATGTATTTCAATTGTGTTGAACCAAGAGGAACAAGAGGGTTTTTACTTGGTTACTATTTGTAGTAAGTTGATGAAAAATGCTAATTCATTTGTAAACCTAATGCAACTCCTCCTAGGGATGATGGACTGAGCTCCTCATCTCCTCAAAAGCTATAAACCATTAAACATAATTGTATGAAGACGTCAAAATTTTCACCTTATGAAAGATTGCAAATTTACAAAATCTCAACTATGTATTACACTATTACATGGTTTTTCTATCCCAAAATATTATAACATAAAACAAGAAATCCATATGCACTATTTCCAAACTCACAAAAACTACACTATCATTAAAGTTGTCCTCCGTTCCTAGAAATCTACCTTCCATATGAATAATTTACTAGTGAGGCCGAAGGTTAACCAACAACAACTTAAAAGTGTTCAGTGATTCCAAATTTACAACCAAAGGTATCACAAAACATAAAGTAAAGCCACAATATATCTTCTTGTGGGAACAAACCTCATGAACAAATGATGAACAATAGCAGTATGCATCTCTCTCACATAGACACACAAGGTTATACATAAGAACACTCGTAGTAACACAGGATGAAAAATCTAACAGACATAATTCACCATGATCTTGATTTACCGCTAAAACATATTTTAACACATTATGGGTGTGATACGGGAAAGAAGATAAAATTAAAGGTGAAGCAAAAATATATGAGAAAAATTGTTTTAACGAGATGAAATGCAGCTTCGATATATATGATTATAAAGTAGCAGGCATCTTTACACATGTTTGCTTTACACATGAAACTATCATAAAGCTTATGCCTTGCACTATAAGAAAACATAGAAAATGCAGAATTACATGATTACATAAAATTGTTTCCTATGCAAGTATATACTAGGTGGCTCACCTATAAGTATAGCCTCATTTATTAAACAAAAAAATCACAATTATAAATACCTCAAGTTGTTAACTCAAACAAACTTAATCATACTGCTTAATGTTACTGCTCAACACCAAATCATGATGTATAAAATAAGATACTTCCTATAAATTAACAGTCAAAATAGGACCAAATTTATACTACTTCATAATAATGATTCAAGCTTTAAAATTATACTCTTGCTGATGGATCGAGCATAAAACAAACATATGATATCTTCTAGTAGTAATCTTAGAATTCATATGGACAACGAATATGCTTAACAAAATTAATACGACATTCATAATAGAATGCACGAACATCTGCGAACTAAGTTGTTAATCATGCCAACGAGAAGGACAAATGATAGACTCCATAAAACACACAACAATCAACATTTTCAATTAGCAGACCTCTCCTTTATAGTTCATTTTCTTAGAAACAAAATGCTCAAGCATTGGAAAAACTTCTAAAAGGCAATGAATTTAAGCACAATCAGTTAATTACAATCTAAAACCCTAACTTACTCAAATTTCCCTAAAAACTAGTCTTAAATAAACTAGAGGAAAAAGAAATTAGTCTTCAACTACAACCAATTATTTCTACGAAACTCCCTGCACAACCCACCAAAAGGAAGATCAAGATGGTTAACACAACAAAACCTACCCAACAGACAAAACATGTCATACCCATCTAATGTTAAACCTAATAACAAAGACACTCACTTATGAGAGAGATTATTATATGATGATGTTTGCGACAAATTCTCTCCCAAACAGACAGTGACAGAATCCAAACAATGAACAATTATAAACACTTAAACAAAATACAATGAGGGAGGGTTGGAGGGATTTCAAAGACTGGTAAACAAGATGATGGTAAACAAAACGATGAAGGTGATATCGTTTTGTTTACTAGTCATCTATCCCTTTGCTTAATAAAAATAGTGGGTTAAGGTTAAGGTTTGTTTAATGTTTAATATAAATGGTGGGTCCTGTTAAGTCAAGAAGACTTTACTTCTTTTATTGATTTTGATTAAAGTCAAATAATAATAATAAAAGAAGTGTGTGAACTGTTTTGATGAGTTTATTAAGTGCGCAGATAAATGTAAGTAGCACTAACCATCAAATCAAGATGATATTCAAAGAGTTGACTAAGACAAAGTATAAGACAGACGAGACGAAGTCACAAGTAATAAGACGAAGCAAAGTCATAAGAAGAAGCGAAGTCATAAGATGAAGCGAAGACATAAGACGAAGTGAAGACATAAGACGAAGCATACAAATCAAATCAAGACGATATAATTAAAGAATAATCTACAACGTCAGTTAGTTAGTTAGTTAGAGTTGGTTACAGGACTCAACTAATAACCGATCTCTGAAGATTCTAAAAGCAGTTTTCTCAAGAAGACCTTTGGAGAATTAGACTATAAATATCAGTTGTAGTCATAGACAAAACAATTTTCAACTTTTAACTTTCAACTCTCAACTCTTTACTTACACGAAATAATCAAGTGAGTATACTGTAAAATATCCTGAGTGAAAAAAAGGAAGAAAAGAGATCAAGAACACCTGTAACATGAGTTTAGAAACTCAAACAATATCTTTTCAAGTGAAAGAGAAGGCTAGAGCCTGAAGAGGCTAAGATAGCAGATAAAAAATACTTTGTGAAAGAGACCTAAAGAGGCTATGGAAGTGAGAAATAATACTTGTAAAGTTGCAAGAGATAGTGAAATCTCAGATAAACTCTGAGGACTGGACGTAGCACAAAGTTAAGGGTAAACCAGTATAAATCGCAGTGTCATATTCTCTAACCCTTATCTCTTTAATTTCTTATTGTTAGAAGAATATATACTATTTCCGCTGTTACATTACTCAAACAAAATAAGTGCGCTATTTTGTAATCGTCTGAATCTTTAAAGAAAATCAAAAAGTTTTTTAAAGATAACTATCTCAGACGATTTAACACAATTCAACCTCCTTCTTGTGTATTTTACATATTATACGTGATTTCTATAATAACAAGTGATTTACTTCAGGTCCCACTCTTAATAATAAAATAAATAATTTAATAAAATCTGGCCCCACTTTCCACATCATCGCTGATGTTGCTAAGGATCACCACTTATTTGAATAAAATAATATTTATTAAATGTCATGTTAGTGTTGACCTGACACTTAAAAGAATGGATTGAATTTTACATTAGTTTGGGGTTAAACTTTAACGTTTTCCAAATGTTAGGGTTAGCATTGTTCACTCTAGAATGTTAGAGTCAAACTTATTTATTGGTGAAAAACTTGGGGTCAAAAGTGACCTTTTGCCTATTTTTGTTAAGCAAGTTTGTGACTCACAAGTATTCAACTATTTATTTTTATATTGGACCCAATGATTTTACGTTTACAGGTTAATGAATCCAATGATTTTATGCTTACGGGTTAATGAATATTCTTGCTCAAAATGTCATATTTTATTTTCATGTAAATATTTTTTTATAACCTGTAATCAACTTCCAAATTTTTCAAAAAATTGTTTACTAGCATAAAACTTGACTTTCATAAAAGAAATTACGTTATAAATAGAAAATTAAGAGCTATTGACACAAAATTTCATTTTTTTAAAGTT
>JAOQML010000006.1:30573299-30583927 GCA_027568935.1 Erythroxylum urbanii | reverse complement strand
CAGGGCCATCCATTTAAGTGGGACCCACTTAAATGGATGGCCCTGATACACTGGCACAGGTTAGGGCCAGAGTACCAGGGCCAGATGATCATATCCCGGTACAAGAGGCAGCAGGGATGAAAAACTGCAATGTGTCGGCTGTCGTTTTCTGACCTCTCCAGTCGTTTTTGGCCTCTTTGCTTCTGAGCAGCTCAAACCCCGACAATATTCCTCCGCACCACCCAACACGTGATTGTCCTCCTCTTTTAAGCTTCCCAAACTACCCCTGATCTCCAATTATTTCGACTTTGTTCCACCGACGTGGGTCCATCTTTTGAAGGCTAATTCCGTCTTTTAAAGCACCGTCAATTGGTGCATTTGCCGATGCAGGTTGATTACTGTGAATACATGGCTAAAACGACGCCGTTAGGCACATAAGACATCTCTGCGCTTCTTGTTGTGTCAAGGTATCAACTTCAATGTCCTTCTTTTACGTGTATTTGTAGCATTGAACTACACTTGTAACCGTCACTTGAAGTAGCTGAATGATAAACAAAACCTACAATAATGTTTGGTTAGATGGATTATCATCATTTGTTGGAGAAAGAAATTGTAGACTTTAGAGAGAGAAAATACGTCTTTTACTGATTGTACTGTTTCCACTTCCTTTTCATTCATTTCATCGCAAAGTTTGCAAATTTCACTTGGCGAAACTTCTTGTTACATACATTCTTTGTTTTTTATTCACGGACGCTGTTTCAGTTTTTCTGCTCTAGATAGCATCTGGGTTTCTCTCTTTTTTCTTTTTGGAGGAAAACAGTGAAGCTTTTGCCTTTTTTTGCTCTTTCTTACCAGGTTTGTGGGGTGCATGATTTGTGTTTGACTCTAAATTCTTTGTCACTTGAGCTTTTTGCTTGCTTTCAAGTATAGTTAAAAGCCACTTTCCTCGTTCTTTCTTGCAATTATTATGGGCATTCTTTTTCCCTTCTATAGTTACACTTTGATTTTCCATTTCTCCACAATCTTACTTTTAACTTCATCCATGTGGGCTGCTCACACTTTTGGGTACTCACATTATTGAGCATTAGCTCTGGTTTCTTGTCACATCAGTGATTTTTCTGTGAGATTGTGGATCTGAGTTCTGCTTAGATTTGGGTATCTGTTTTGCTTTTTGGTACATTGAACTGATTCCTGAATCTTTCTTCTTTTCCTTTTCCTTTTCGATGTTTGCTAGAGAGACGAAGTTCTAGGAGGAGAGAAGAAAGAGCTCCTTAGTACGTTCACTCATGGCCGGAGGAGGCGGCAGCGGAAAGGCGGAAGAGCCACAACCACATCCACCAAAAGAGCAACTTCCGAACATCTATTATTGCATTACTAGTCCTCCTCCATGGCGTGAGTATATTCAATTCTTATACTTCTATTCGCGTTTCATGTACCTGTGGACTTTTACCAGTGGCTTAAGCCTTAGGTTCTAATTCCTCTCTTGTGTTTTTAAGGT
The DNA here is from genome assembly GCA_027568935.1 of Erythroxylum urbanii. Lineage (NCBI taxonomy): Eukaryota > Viridiplantae > Streptophyta > Magnoliopsida > Malpighiales > Erythroxylaceae > Erythroxylum > Erythroxylum urbanii. Next base: position 30,582,450 of record JAOQML010000006.1, on the reverse strand, counting down.
AAGCGTTGTGTGAAGCTAGCAGGCTATGTTTTAAGTAAGCTTTTAGGAGTTATCAATTCGTACATTTGGACATAGCATCTCTGCAACTTGGTTTTAGTTTGAAAGTAGCTTTTTGAGCTTTTTGAGCTTTTATTCCAGTTAGTAGTTGCCCTCCTTTTTAAAAGGCTAAACGATGTTTGTGTTTTGCCTATTCAAGATTGTGGTTGCATTAAAAACTAAAAAACAAAAAAGACGAGCTGATTATTTCTTCTTAATTGGCGTTTCTTCTCTGAAAAGTGTTTTATGTCCATTATACTCTCCGTTGTTTTTATTTAGGAAATTTCTGTATCGAGGTTCTATCTTGAAAAGCAGAAGGATATTCGTTCTTGCTTATATGATAATCCATTTATGTCGATGTGATTGACACGTTAAATCCTTTCAATTTTTGGGTCACAAGTAATTTGCATTTGCAGAGCTAATATTGTCCTTTCTAATATATGTTCAAATTGCACGCACGAGTCTTGAAAAAGGTTGCATGTGGAACTCGGTTAACTATTTTATTTTGTTCATATTTGAGAATGTTATTGGAGGCCATGCCTCCATTTTGGTGACCTTTTAAATATGTCATGCAGCTGAGGCTATTCTACTTGGTTTCCAACACTACATTGTGATGCTTGGGACGACTGTTCTTATTCCTACAGCCCTTGTTCCCCAAATGGGAGGTGGAAATGTAAGTCTTATGTGGAAGTATGCACAAAACGGATGAGCCATTTCAGACTACTTCCACCAAGAGTAGTCTATATTCACTGGAGACTAATGCATGTTTGCCATTCTTGTAGAGGGAGAAGGCTGAGGTGATACAGACTCTGTTGTTTGTTGCTGGTCTGAACACATTGCTACAAAGTACATTCGGGACTCGATTGCCAGCTGTGATCGGAGGCTCTTACACCTTTGTGCCAACCACAATCTCAATTATTCTTGCTGGTCGATTTAGTGATAATCTAGATCCTATTCAGGTTTTATGATTTGAAACTTTTGAAAGTTTAAAATGTTAAGTCCATCTGATCAACTACTGTTATTGAAGAGTTACGATTCCTATTTAAACGATTCATTACTGCTGAAGTAAGTTATTCTGGTACTGAAATGAAAAAGGAAAAATGAACAAAATCAATGAAAAAATTTATGGACCATAGTGTTCTCACAGGTGGTTGTCTCATCATCTAATGTGACTCTTTGATAACCTCTCATTTGTACACAGAAATTTAAGAGGATAATGCGTGCAATCCAAGGGGCCCTAATTGTTGCATCAACACTGCAGATTGTTTTAGGGTTTAGTGGCCTTTGGCGTAATGTCACCAGGTTAGTACTGAATATAAACTTATATGATTGGAGGATAATGTAATGTACAAAGCCCATTATCCTGCTGAGCATATTATAAATCTTGGATCGCTTGTGTAGTGAACTTGTTTTATAGGTCATGTATTTGACCTTCTCATCTAGCTTATGTAAGCCAAATGCGTTTTTGAATGTCAGTACAATTATATGGGTTGTACATTATTAACATTTGAATGCTCAAGTAGTTGGAGTCTGCATTAAGCTTGGTAAGGTAATACTTGGTGTGAGAACAATCCTGTCTATACTAAGATTTTATTCACATTTTTCAGGTTCTTAAGTCCACTTTCGGCTGTGCCTTTGGTTGCTCTCGTTGGTTTTGGCCTTTATGAACTTGGTTTTCCTGGGGTAAGCTTTGTATTGTTGCATGTGCATAATGAGGGTTAGCACATGCTGACATGTGCAAAAATCTTTCTTCTCTTCTTTTATTTGTGGTTGTGGCTTGGGGGCGTGGAGGTTGGTTAGGAATGGGTCCTTTTTCTTAAGGCAAGGAACTTTGACTGCATGGGGAAGGGGTGAGTCTGAATCCAGGATCTTGTCCTCGGTGGGAGGAGCTTACTGTTGGGCTACCCTATTCCTTGCTAGTACTTTTTTACACGCTCGGTTTTCATTTTTTGTTGGATTCTTAGGTTGCCAAATGTGTGGAGATTGGATTGCCAGAGCTCATCATATTAGTATTTGTTTCTCAGGTAAATTGTGCTGTTACTACTAGAATCACATTGCTGTCAGCTATTTCCGCTTCAACAATATGACACAGGATTGTCATTGGGCTGAGTAACTTTCTTGTTCATTTTGCAGTATATGCCTCACGTGTTGAAGGCGGGGAAGCATGTGTTTGATCGTTTTGCTGTCATATTTGCTGTGGTCATTGTATGGATTTATGCATACCTACTTACTGTAGGTGGGGCTTATAATGATGCAGCTCCCAAGACGCAAGCAACATGTCGAACTGATCGTGCTGGACTCATTGATGCTGCTCCATGGTAGGTTTGAAGTCAGACAGCAGGACAACTTTCTATTTATTTTTTATCATGTCACAGCTATTGATGGAAACTACTTATGCGGCATTAGCTTTTATATCATGTAAATAGACTCAATGAACTATATAGTGTCCAATCTGTGGTTGTGATTTTTAAGAGGCTTCTGTGGAATGGTTTAGCTACTGAAACTAATTGTCAGACCATTCAAGTTAAGTAGTTAGGGCCAACTGCAAAACTTAGGATTTTTTATCATTGTTTGAATATTCATATCCTTTTGCGCTGGTGTATAGAGTAAGACTATAAGTTCAGACTCTCATCAACTGTTCAAGTTTTGCTGTTGATTTATTGATTTAACTTGGTCTAACTTCATGTGTTGCATATTGATTTGGAAGGCAGAAGTTAGATGATCTTTCTTAGTAAATATACCTTAGATCATTCATATGAATTAATTGTCCCAAATCAATTGCTATAGCTAGAAATTGGAGATAAGCTTTGTACTAGATCCTCCTTCATCAGCTGAACTAATTTTGTTCCTTATCCATATCAATTTCTTGAATCAAACAAATTATCTTAAAATTCTAGTTTGGAGTTCTGGTTTAGCATTTTGTAACTTTTATTACAGCCTGAGAATGGCTCGGATGCAGTATAACGATTGACCAACTATATGGACTTATGTCGTATCTTTTTGGATCAGGATCAGAGTTCCTTATCCCTTTCAATGGGGCCCACCTTCATTTGATGCTGGTGAAGCCTTTGCTATGATGATGGCATCCTTTGTTGCTCTTGTTGAGGTTGGCATTTTTCTCTTTTTCTACTTTTTCTTCCTACGTGTACAGTTTTAAAACTAAGAATTGCATCACATAGTAACTGGCATCAAAACTGTTTTGTTCTTTCACCGGTGATATTTCCCCTTACTACCCCTATCCATCCATTCTTGTAGGAAATAAGATTTTACTTTCCTGTTGCCCATGGCATTATGATGTGAATACTAATTGGGTCATTGTACTTGCTATTGAGCTGAAATCAAGAATCTACTGGGTACTGAAATCTAGCTCCGTCTGTAAGCAAACTTGTTTTGCAAACTTCAACCAGTTTTACAGTTTGCAGTTTTTACCAAATCATTGTCAACATTATTTTTGTGTGTGCTTGTGCCTGCAAACTCATGAATTGCTACAGTTTAAGATTGTGACGACAGATTCTGGAGCTTATTTACATGGTTATCTTATATAGTACATGAATTTTATTCATTATGCATTACAAATTTGCAGTCTACTGGTGCCTTTATTGCGGTGTCAAGATATGCAAGTGCAACTCCAATGCCCCCTTCTGTTCTTAGTCGTGGTATAGGTTGGCAGGTAACTGAAAATGATTGTTTTATATGAAAAATAAATATCTTTGTTTTATGTAACTGTTTCATGAGTTTGGGTTCTTAGATCATGCATTGACTTCTTGACCTTATATATACATACATACATATATATACTTCTTGACCTTATGTTGCACGCACCCAGTTTTGACTGAAAACTAACCCCCCGAGTTGGAAAAACTTCAACTTGAGTGAAAACTAATTTTCCTTTTCTGTGTTAATTTTGTTTCTTCTCAGGGAGTTGCTATATTGCTCTCTGGGTTGTTTGGAACAGTGAATGGATCCTCTGTGTCTGTGTAAGATTCTCGCCCAGAAAACTTTCTTTTGATAATGTGTACTTTTTAAAAAAGCATGGATATATGACATTTTTTGATAAGAGTATTGACCTTTTTTTTAACAGAGAAAATGCTGGTCTTTTGGCCTTGACACGAGTTGGCAGCCGTAGGGTTGTCCAGATATCTGCTGGATTTATGCTTTTCTTTTCCATTCTGGGTTAGTCTTATTAACTTTGAAGAGTTTCTTTAGAGCTTGTTATGGTTCATATCTTTCTGGGAGTACATTGTATACCATTAAACTTTGTACATTGTATACCATTAAACTTTGTGGTGTTCTGCAGGAAAATTTGGGGCAGTATTTGCTTCAATTCCACCCCCAATTATTGCTGCTTTGTATTGCCTTTTCTTTGCTTACGTGGGTATGTGAAATTTTGACGGTTTGGAGTCATGGATTCTTAATTTGTTTTGGTTTAGTAATGGCATTATGTATGTCTAGGTGCTGGAGGTCTGAGCTTTCTTCAGTTTTGCAATCTCAACACCTTCCGAACAAAGTTCATATTGGGCTTCTCTGTCTTCATTGGTTTGTCCATACCACAATATTTCAACGAGTACACAGCGATTAATGGCTATGGTCCAGTCCACACAACAGCAAGATGGGTAAGCTGTGATTACTTCGGCTTCAGTTGCTCTTGTTTGGGAAAACTAATACAAGAAGCTAACTAAAGAATTCATTTTTTTTCTTGGCAGTTCAATGATATGGTAAATGTTCCTTTCTCATCAGAAGCATTTGTTGCGGGCTGTGTTGCATATTTCCTGGACAACACCCTGCACAAAAAAAATACTAGGAAAGATAGGGGTAAGCATTGGTGGGACAAATTCCGCACGTTTAAAGGTGATACAAGGAGCGAAGAATTTTATTCCCTGCCTTTCAATCTCAACAAGTATTTCCCATCGGTATGATATGGGGTTAAATCTTATTCAAAGGAAGTGCTATTCAGTAGATCACATGACAATCTAGCGATTGTTCCCTCTTTTGTGAAACTTATCACACGCTATACAGCAGTATAGCATCGAGACTTCCTTTATAGGGTACTTTTGTTGAATTTGTTCTTGTAAATCCAATGAAAGAAATGCCCTTGAAGCAGCAACGAAGCAGTTTTCGCAGCTGTCACTTGTTTTTCCACCTTGATCTTGTTTCCATTTCCTATGATTCAGACATTCCATTCCCTGCATGTCCATTTATCTAATTCAGATTTTGTGTTAGTAGATGAAATATTTCCGACAAGTCCATTCTCATAATCCTACGGTCAGCTTGTTGTTTAGAATTATGACCTGGGTACCTGAAAAAGTCACAAGATAGTTACGGCCATTGACTGACGATAGCTGTGGAAAAATGGTGTGGTGAAATGGGACCTTAAGCATTTATTTGGCGATGGAGGACTACGGGTTTAACGTGAATGACAGGTTTGATCATGAGACGTGGTGGCAGGGTTGCCAACTCTTAGGTCTTCCAAATCTGATATGAATCACAGGACTCGTATCATGGACCCTTGAAAATGACACAAATAACTCGGGTAATAGACTGTAACAAAGACTTATTAGATAGAAAGTGACCGTTAGAGAATTCCATGGAGGAAAATGGCGTTGATTTATTGTTGAGGGAGAAGGAGGTTGGGAATGTAGAATTGAGAAATGGGAAAATTACATGCGAGTGTAGTTTCTCTCTGTGTAGAGAATTGGTCAATAAAACAAGCGAGCGTGACAAAAATGTAAGCTGATTGCAAAGAGATAGAACATGGAAGTCGTTTTTAAATTCAGACTCAGACAAGGGCTGTCGATATCACTCAAACCTAAAAGGATTTATATGGCATTAAAGAGACCATCCGAATGAAGAATTTAAACCGATAAGTTGAATGGTTCGTTAACAATAACGAGTGCTTGGACTTGGAAGAAAGCCAGAAAGCTATAAAATGGTAACCCAGCAGAGGCCCCGTTTGCTTTAGTTGATTGCAATAGCTTTAAATAAATTATCTATGTAATATATCACAAGTTATGTACTTAGGAACTCTTTTTGATAAGTCAAAGTTCTAAAGTCGAGTTTGATTTAAATAGCTTTTTAAAGACCAAATTCAAAACTTAAACAAGACCTCAAAACACTTGGGATTCAAATGCAAGAATTTAGCATATGGAGACTTTTAAGTATAAAAAAGGACGACCAGGTGAGGTGGAGTTCCAAAATTGTCTTATTTTTAAGGAGATAGTATTGGAAATATGTCTTGATGATGGTGGGAAATAGTTGGAGATACCCTGATCATGTCCAGATGTTAAGTTTATTTGACATATGTCAAAATGTGTTTAAAATAAAACTTGAAAAAGTCAAGGAATGTTAATGATGGCCCCTCATTGAAGATATGGTCTACAATTTAACACCTATTTTTAGAAAATATTGTTGCATTAGTTTATTTTATGTTTTGTTATCTTTGTTGTTGATTTGTTATGATCCATAAATTTGTAAATTTTCTATCATATTTTTCATAAGTTTAGGTCAGTTTGATTAATGAAATCTATGTCTTTTTTAATAAAGTACAAAAGTATTTTAAATAAATATAAGATTCATATATCTAGGAGACAAAGTGAACAGGGATTAAAGTGAAAAAGATTAACGAGTTTAAACTTTAGTATTCAGGATGGTCGAGAAAACATAATGAGGTAATTATCTTGGTTATCAAGGAACTCATACATCATATTGTAGGGGGTAAAGAGGACTAAAGATAAGATTTTGTCCTTAAAGATTGAAATAAAAGGTGTTGTATTCGATATGGTATGTGCTTATGTATATAAATATGGTTAGACGAACAACTTAAGCGTTAATACTAGGAAGAGCTCGATGAGGAGATTCAACAGATTCCTCCCAACGAGAGAATTATTTTAGGAGTAGACTTTAATGATCATATAGGGGCAACTTTGGACGGATATTCATAGACTCATTGGTGTTTCGAGTACAGTGATAAGAATGATAGTGAGACTACTTTGTTGGATTTTGTAGTAGCATTTTTCAAGAAAAACGAGGAGCACTTGGTGACTTTTAAGAGTAGAATCGTGAAAACTTAAATTGAATATTTTCTGGTAAGGCAGAGCGTTCAACTTAGTTGCAAGGATTGGAAGGTGATACCCAATTCTTGGTTGTCAACTCGACATAGATTGTTAATTATGGATTTTATAATTAAAGGTTGGAGGAAGAAGAGAATTCTTATGAGATACACCAGAGTCAGATAGTAGAACCTGAAAGGGAATATAGTGAAACAACTTAGTGACATAGAAATATATGAAGAAAAATGGAAATTAGAAGGAGATGCTAACCAGATGTGCAAGGGAGTGGCAAATCTTTTGAGGGATGAAGCTAAAGAGATCTTAGGTGTTTATAAAGGGCATAAAGGTAATAAGATGGAGTTTTGGTCATGAAATGAAGATGTATAAGAAAAGCTTGAGATCAATAAGGTAGCCTGTAAAACTCTATTGGATAGCAACACAGAGGTAGAAAGGGTAACTAATAGAAAAAGTTACAAACTGGCAAAGAAAGAGATAAAGAAAATAATCTAATAAGCTAAAACAAGAGCACGAGAAATTATACCAATGATTGAAAACTAAAGATGAGAAAAAGATACTTTTAAGTTGGTGAGAACTAGAGAATAGAAAGTGAAAGACTTAAATCAAGTTCGTTGTATAAAAGATGAAGCAGGGTAAGGGTTAGTGGCTGAAAATGATATCAAGAGAAGATGATAAAAATAATCTATATCCTTTTTAATGAAGGCATAGAGGACAATATCTCTTTATGTAATCTTAGTACGTCTACTAGGTATCACAACTTTACTTATTGCTAGCAGTCCACAAGGAAATAAATTAAAAGAGCTTTGAGGGGGATGAAGAGTGGAAGGTAACAAGGCCTGGGGAGATATTCATAGAGGTGTGGAAGAGCTTAGGCAAAGAGGGTCTGATTTGGCTAGCCAAACTTTTATTGTGATCTTTAAGTCATCCAAAATTCCAAATGAGTGGAGACTTAGTATGCTAATCCTTTTATACAAGAATAAATGAGACTTCTAAAACTGTAACAAATATAGAGACATCAAACTACTTAGTCACACCAAGAAGTTATGAGAGAAGGTAACTGAGAAAAGAGTGAGAAAAGATGCATCCATCTCAAAGAACCAGTTTGATTTATACCAAAAAGGTCCACGATAGAAACTTTATAGATCCTTAGAAGATTAATGGAATATTATAGGGAAAGATAGCATAACCTAGACATGATTTTTATTGACTTAGAAAAGGTTTATGGCAGGTTACCTAAGAAAATTATGTGGAGGTGTTTAGAAGTTAAAGGAGTTCTTATGACTTATATACGGGTTATTAAGGATATTATGAAGGTGTTAAGACTTGAGTAAGGATGATAGGAAGAGAGATAGGGCATATTTCTATAGATACTAGGCTCCTCACTGAGACCCTTTTTGTTTGGAGTAGTGATGAATGAGCTCATAAAGAATATCCAAAGGGATATACCTTGATGTATGTTATTTGCTGATAAATTTATTTTAGTGGATGAGGTAAAAGAGGGTGTCAATGTCAAGTTAGAATTTTGGAGGAATGCATTGGAGTCAAAGGGTTTGAAATTAAGCAAGACTAAAACTGAAGACTTAGAGTGTAACTTTTAAGGCTATAGGATAGCCTTCAATGTGAACATAAAGATTGGTTCAAAAGTAATACCATAAAAGAGTGTTTCAAGTATTTAGGATTTATTATCTAAAGCAATAGAGAGACAAATGAAGACATTGTTCACCGTATCTGATTAAGGTGACTTAAATGCAGTAGCGCAACATGAGTTCTATATGACAGGAAGATACCATTCAAGTTCAAAGGAAAATTCTATTATTTAGCGATTAGGCTAGCCATGCTCTATAAGGCAGAGTGTTGACCCATCAAACAGGTGCATAGTCATAAGTTAATGGTGATGGAGATGAAATGTTGGACCCCGAATTTCTTTTTACTACATGTTGGGTTTTATTTTTTTTATTTTGTTGTGATTAGGCTTTAATTTTAATGTTTTGGGGTGTAGAATTTTTTTTAAAATTGAAGGATTAAAAAGGAAAAATTGAGATTAAATTTTG
>JAOQML010000006.1:30557112-30570540 GCA_027568935.1 Erythroxylum urbanii | reverse complement strand
CGCGAGGCCCGAGAGGCCGAGGCTCAAAGCGGACAATATCTGCAAGCGGGTGGTCTGGGCTGTTACACTAAGTGTCATGAGTCAATTCATACACTCTCCTAGTGAAGAACATATGAATGCAATTACCCAGATTTTGCACTACTTGAAGTCATCTCTAGGAAAAGGGATTATGTTTAAAAGGGGTAATAAACTGGAGGTTAAATGATATGTTGATGCGGACTGGGCTGGATCAATGGTAGATAGGCAATTTATAGCAGGATATTTCACCTTCGTAAGAGAAAATCTGGTTACTTGGTGAAGCAAGAAGCAAGCAGTGGTTGCCTTATCTAGTGCTGAATCTGAATTCAGAGGAATGACTAAAGCAATATGTGAATTATTATGGATTCGTAAATTATTAAAAGACTTGAATATTAAGCATGATAGCCCGATGAAGTTGTATTATGATAACAAGGCAGCTTGTGATATTGCCCATAACCCAATTCAACATGATCAAACCAAGCATGTGGAAGTTGATAGGCATTTCATCAAAGAGAAACTAGAAGCAATAATCATTGAAACACCTCATGTCTCATCTCAAGAACAACTTGCTGATCTACTAATTAAGCCTGTCTCAAGTAAGGCATTTCATAATGGTCTCAACAAATTAGGAATGAACGATATTTTCACACCAACTTGAGGGGGAGTGTTAAAGTTTTCAATGTTATTTCCAAATTGGTGTTCTTCCATATATAAATTGATTGTATATATATTTCCTAGATTAGAGATTTGCTTTCCTAGTTGAGAGATTTTCTCTCTTAAATTTTTTACATTCCATGTTTTGTATAGTATCATATATACCCACATATTGTAATGAGAAAGGTATGAAAAGATACCAGATTTTTAACTCAGATAATTAAGTATCTTCATTGAATGACCATTTTTAAGACATCATAACAGGTCAGCTTTCAAGCAATTGGTTTGGAGACATTTCATATACACATGACTGACTAGTTGTAAATATGATAATAATTAAATAATAATATGACTTGAATGTAAGTTTACATTGAATAGTGGAGGCAATTTCATAAGTAGGAGGGTTCAGAAGAACATCTCTAATGTACCTGGTAAACCATAAAATCAAACACTGATGTTATATCTGAAAAGTCACAAAATCAAAATGCGATGTTTATTATATATAAGAAACATATAAGAAACGATAAGTTGAAGTAGGCATGTATTGAGCTTCACCATGTAAAATTGTGAAAAAAAAGCACATACAGATAAAAGGAGGGTAGGCATAGCTTTAGAAATATGCTATTCTATATCCACAATGTGAGGGAACAATCCATTAATATGGTATGTGAGGGAAAAAAAAGCACATACAGATAAAAGGAGGGTAGATGAAATAAGCAATATAATGTAGTCAATGGGAAATAGAGAATGGTGATTAGAACTAATCAGTAACTCACTTAGTTGTCAAAAAGAATTTGATGTCATGGAAATAGTATTTGTCCTATCCCATCAACTATCCAACCACTGAATAAAGATCTAATAAGGGCACCACCGAGGCACGTACTGACCACAAGGCCAACATTTGACATGAATAATGAACAAGGTTTATGAATTATGAAACACATAAAAAGTTTCTTTAGTCATTATTAGGAAGACAAACTACCAACAAATAGCAAGATCCAGGACCTTCTTGGCCATTAAAGAAAATTGAAAAGTAATAAGCAAACTGTAATGTAAGAGAGTCCAACTTCGTGTCTTAAGCCTTAACTCCTGAAGTGCTTCAGAATAACAAATAATACAAATGTTACCTTTATCAAGTGCACACCGAATTGTCTTGATCCAAAAGAAAAGTAGAAGAGCAAAGAGCATATTTAGCCTAAACAAATGGCTAGATTACATAACTAGTTTAAAAGGTAAATATTTCAAAACTATTAACAAGGAAATTTATTTACTTTTGAGGCTCTATGGAAATGACATAAGTGGGAGTATGATGTGGCCAGAAAATAACATATAACAGTCTTAGCTGTAAAAAATGTTAATAATGAGGTTGTTCTAATATTCCTTTCTATTCTAATTAAATTATCAATCCAAAAAAAATTCACTTAAACATAATGAGTACAAAACAAGAACGTTAACAAATTACCAATGTACAAACATCTTCAAGTTTAAGATACTACCAAGGTATAGAGGATGAAGGTGGAATAATAATGTGAAACTACTCAGATATGAAGGTCACCTTGTAAATTTTGCGTAGAAATTCCAGTGAGCTCCCCTCTTCCTCTTGCAATCCTAAGACCCTCAACAGTTCTTCTTTGTCTGGGGCATACCAATTATTGAGTTACAATGACAAGAAGTTATTTGTATTAATTAGAAAAACATGGAGTAAGAAAAGATCTTTACCTCACCAAGTGTGAATCGAGCTACACTCTTTACTACACAAGCATATGAACCATTAGTTTGTTTAAGCATAACTTACCAAGGTCCTGCAAAATGTCAGCACATGACAATTTGTAAGATACTCAACAATGAGGGTTAAAATCCGTATATATTGATGAGGACTGGAATTATAAACTATAAAAATGTGGAATGCCACAATTCTGGCAAGCCTAAAATAAAATATTTCTTAGACAATCAAGGGGCAGTTTGGTGTGCTTTGGACAAAAGCTTGCCAAACCAGAAACATATTATGATAATGACTTTTTTGAACAGAATCTCAGTTTTTCTTTAAAAATGCAGATCACATCTACTTCATGTGATCAAATAATAAGTTCAAGAATTTAGAAAAGGTAACTGATAATTTTGGAGGATGACTCCAATCTGTCAAAAATGTAATGTTTCGTTCAGTATATCTATTAATTCATCATATCTAAGAGCCCCTTAAAAGTAATAATCTGAAAAAAAATGTTAATAAATTAGTATCCCTTGAATTGTTGTCAAATATTGAACAACGTTAATTCTTTTGATATTTACTATATTTTGATAGCACCAACTGAAACAGTTAAATAAATGTTAAGGTCTCAAAATAGCAGATAAAATCTAAGCCCCAAAAATGAAAAAGAAAATAAACAAGATAAGGAGGATTTGAGTACTTATTACAAAGAATAGTCGCATGCTAGGGTATTGACGAAACAATGATCCATTGTAATTAACAACATAAGGTGCTACTGATACAGTCTAACCTTGTTAAAAATGAAAAGTTAGTTCAGGTTTAAGTTAAAAGTAATGTAAAAAAGTTTTAAGTAAAGTGGGAAAGGAGACCTTATATACTTGAAAAATGATGTAAGTGCACTGCTGGGGACATCATCAAGAGAACCTATGGTTATACCATCCATTTGTAAGTAAAAATAAAATGTAAAATCCTTAGGACATCTTGCATACTCCATTAGTAACTTATTTTCCGCGTATTTGCAAGATGAAAAGCCAGTTTTCAATCTATACCAAGATCATAACAAAAAAAGAATTCTGAATAAGTCACAGGGAAGATATATAAGATGCTCTAATTTTCATCATGCCCTTGATTTCCCAAATTAAGGGCAATACAAAATTTAATTAACATAATGGTAACTGCTAATTTTGAAATTGTTCTTCCCCTTCCTCATTTAGGAACAAACATTTGAACCTCATCACTCTATGAACCCATGATTGAAACTTTAGGCTTAAAATGAAATATCTTCTACCATATATAGAAACTCAAAACAGTCAACGACTACCAATGCAATAATGGATTGGAATCAAGAAAGAATTGAGTCAGAATTACTAAGTTACCGAGTTAAGGGTAGCTTTGAAAAGTTGAGAAGCTCTCCGCTTTGTTGGTTTTTTAGGAACGTCTGAAATTCAAATTGTTAGATTACATATCTTATTTTGATGTGAAAAAAGAACAAATGAAGGATAGAAAGCCTCTCACAATGCATGCTCTTGTTTCCCTTCCTCCTGGAGCTTTCTGATAACTGCCAGCGCAAGTTGATGTTAGCTGAACCAAAAAACAATATTTGGTCTAAAAATCTTGTAGATTACGCTTCTAAAGATAAAAAAATGTCAATATTTTAGATATTGACAAACAGAAGCAAAAACTAGAAAATAGTAATAGCACAAAAATTGAAACCGAAAATTAAAAAATCATAAAAGCAACTGAGCTAAAACAAAGATGAGCGCAGGATAACGTATTGAGCAAGCACAGAACTTGAAGACCAAAAAGAAGTACCTTGTAAGAAGAAATGTTGCTGGGCAACGAACTGAGATGCAAACAAGGAAAAGAATATCAATCGGCTCCATCTTTAACCTTTGAAATCTATAATTAATTAAACATAAATACTAGCAACAAATTCATGTAAGGATCTGCAATTCATATCCTTCTTTTAAACAAATCCTAATCGGACAAAAAGCACCAGATCTTAAACATACCCAATCGAGACAAGAAAAGGGAGATTCGAGAAAATTGACTCATCGAGTTGAAATCGTCAGCTGGGAGAGAGATCACGAGAGCCTACCATGAGCTTAGGAAACGAGTGAAGCGATTAGAGATCAAAGACGCGGAGTCAGAGATCGAGCGGAAGAGGATTATATGGGGCATGGATGAGGGATGCATCAGACATATATTGGGATATCAAAGAAGCGCCATTGATTGGACTAGATTTTGAAGAGGAAGCCGTAATAGTTGCTCAGGAGATTTCAAAGAAATCGAGAAAGTATAGTGAAATATTGGGGCCGTTCGACGATGGGAATAAATTGGGACCATTGGATTAGGACACGTAGGGCATGACGACGACCATCCCATTCGTGCTTAGTATATAATACTTAATGAGCCATCATTAAAAGTCTACACCAGGTAATTGCTACGAGGAAGTTAGAAATGCAGAAAGATCGATCCAATTGATGGGAATATATCTATTGCAACTTTTTTCAGGTTATTTGATCGCCTTATGCGCTGTTGAACTATTGACCTAAGAAGTTAATGTTTCCCTATTTAGTTGCTAAACATTACCAGAAGCAGTTGGTTAGATTATAAAGCTTTTAGTTTAAATGGAAAATTGCTTCGTTGCTTTTGTGGATTCATGTCATGTGAACTTTAAGTGGCACTGGATCAAGGCCAGCGGTGCTGTTTTACTGGTCAATTATTTCACTTTTTGTTCCCTCTTGCCCAAGAACTAAGCAATGGGCAGGCAGGACAAGGGAAGGAAAGATATCTATTCACCTAATATTTGATTTGGCATGAAGCATCTGGTGTTTTGGGCATAAAGTACCTTCCATAAATGGAATCATCAACTTCATCCGTAACATTGAAATAAAATTTCTGTTTACTAATGATCTCATTCTTTGTGTAAGCCCTTATTGTGATTGTAAATTTCTGTTGCAAGTTGTGCAATCACGCAGCCCTTATGGGCAGCAAAGTGCCATTATTCATGCCAAAGCTCAACTCACTTCCCAGAAGTACCCCCGAGATTCAAGCACCTAGCAAGTCATCGTTGTAAAGGACATTCTCGTGGAGAAATACTCCCTGTTTCTTACAATTTTATAGATTGTATGTCGAGAATGTGTTATTGGTTACTTAAATTCATCAATAGTTATGTTTCTCAGTGTGCACAACATCCTACAATTGGTATCTGTCTAGATACTTCAAACAACGGAGCTCTGTTTAGATTGATAACTTCATCCGGTTCTCGTTGGATCATGAATGCAAATTCTTGATTATTGTCAGGCAAAATACGAAAATGACGTGAATCATTCATACGGGATATATTTGTTTGAAAAGTTTCAAAGCTCAAACAACCTTTGGATTAGTCTAGATGCATGAAACTGATATTAATTTGTATTTTATGCATTGTTGCAAATTGTTCATAATTTATTGCACCCCTTGTATCACTTGTTTATGATTCAACTTATGTCATAAGTTTATATCTACTCTCTTATGAGTAATGGTGGACATTATCTTGTACTTCTTATCTTGAGTGCCAGGTGTCAGCACTTTCATACGTTTCACCATTGATTGAACAATCAAAACACTTGCAGTTTTTGAATCTTTAAATTCTCACGTCATCCTTTGTGGTCCTTTACAAATGTGATACTACTTTCTTGCATCTATCTTCTATTAGGTTCAAATAATCCGGGAATTGGTTTGATATTTGCGGCTTGTTCATGTGGCAAAAGCATATTTGCACTAAAGCTTTATAGCTAGAGTTGTATCAGATGGTTATCCATCTCCAGGTACACCCTACCACTTTGCTCGAAATAAAAGGAGTGAATTTTGAACTCAGGAAATAGAGTAGGTTAGAATAAGGGTGACATGGGAAAAACGACTTTCACCTAACTTTCCCTCCACTTGTACATAGTTAGCTAGGGTGGTCAGGCTATTAGGTTAAGCCGAAAATATTCAAGGTAAATCTTTGTGAGGGCTCATTCTGCCATATGATGCCCCATGAAATTATTAGTTTATAGCCAAAGAAAGCAACTTGTCTTTGATCAATTAACTTTCTGGTATCTTTTAATCCCAATTAGGTTGTTTTCTTCTTTTCTATAATAGTCTATGTTCCAAAAATGTTTATTTATATTAAAGGTAGCGAATTATTGCTCCTTTTTTGGTGCATATCCTTTCTGTGTAAATTGTTAATTGTTCTCCCTCTGGCTTCATTATAAGAAAGTTTTGCGTTGCCTATGATACAAGAAAAACAGCAATTTGATGTGTCTTAGTCATGTTGCTTTATGCCCTGTGAATCCTAATTGCTTTCGCAAATTGTTACGGCAAAAACTTCAATTGTACGCAATAACTAGTTAACCCCCACCTAGTTTTCTCTTCCATTTTTACATTTTGACAATAACCAACAAAAGATAAAGGTCTGTTTGCTCAGTCTTTCTGTGTTGTCCTACCTTTCATGGAAGAGGACCAGTTTATCGTTCTGTATTCATTTTTTCTTGCGTTTTTCGCCTCCAATTTTAACCTGATAGAAGAAGATTACTCTGTTAGTGAATCACAAGGCTGACTTAGTAATAGTTTTTACTCTTTATTGTCACTGATTAACTAAAAAAGAAGGTCAATGTTTATAATGTGTAGTGTAGGTGCGATTTTTGCAGTCTTATTCTCTAAGCTTAATCCATGAAATTGAGAAATGGATTCAAAAATAATTATTTAACGTCACTAGTCCATTAGGTAATCAAATAGAAGGTTTGCAGTATTTATATTTAGTCTCACAAGACAGTTACGGTTATCCCATTTTTTACTTTTAGCTCTTCAAATCAATAAAAAGAATTTAAGCAACTCTTAACCTATCAGTATCTTGAAGGGAAGCTTCCATATCATTTATCTTTGAGACATATTGGGCAAGTTCCAAAACAACCTGGAAAGACGATGTCAGATGACAACTTGTGACCCTGTAACAACCGCCTGAGATTTTCTGCTCCCCTGTAACAACATAGACACATGTTCTCCGCCCACTACAATTTTAGAATCTTATTACATTCCAACTTGTCATATTTTACGTTCTTATAATTGATAAGTCATATACATCAAAAGTCTAAACAAACATAGCAGAATCCCCCCGCCGTATGAAAAAAAAAAAGCTACAACCTCTGTTTAGCAAGTTAGGGAATACTATATTCAAATTGTTTTACTGGTAGAAGTAGTAATCAAGACCCAAATCAGAAGAAATGGACAAATAGTTACCATCAATGTACAGAATTGGACCATGTTTATAAAATAGGTCTCCTATAGAAGAGGAATACTGATCTGCCACACTTTAATATCACAGTCTAGGCTCCCACTGTAAACCACAAACGATGAATTCGATTGGTCATATGGATCAAAACTCGCCGCCAAGCACTTGACAGGCGCTTTATGTCCTTCCAACACCGCCAGACAACAGTAATCTCGACCGAAACCTCTCCAAATTCTTACAGTGCTGTCTGCTGAGCCACTACACACCAAGTCCAAGACAACCACCAGGCACAGTATGGACTGCGTATGGCCTCTAAGAGCACCTACGGCCACCATGTTGCCACCATCATCTTTCTGCCACCCCATTATTGACCCATCACATGCACCGGAAAATAGAACCGACCCATCACTGTTTAGAGCCAAAGCATTGATCCCAGAGTTGTGTTTTTCAAGTGTTGCCACATAAGAATGCTTTTGAGCTCCCTGAATTTTCCTCCACACTTTTATTTTCTTGTCTGCTGATCCTGTGTACACGTCCCCGTCATTCGATGATGCCACCGCGTTTATGGCATCGTCGTGGGCATTTGCTACTGACTCCATACATTTAAAATCGCTTGTTCTCCATATTTTCAGTGTTCGATCCCATGAAACCGAGTAGAGAAGGGACTCGTCTCTTGACAAGGCAAGTGCAGAGACCGTGTCAACATGGTGAACCCATGTGCATGTCTTGTGTCTTCGAATCTTAACCTGGTTTTTAGGCAAGAGAATTTTCGAGGCACGATCACCAAACGTTGGTAACGTGGCAAAACGTGTGTACTTATGTTCATCGGGTTCATGGCTGGTGAGTTTCCACACTCGGATTTTGTGATCCTGATGCGCACTGAAAACTTTGTCAGCCAAAACCACTAGACACTTCACTGCACCTTCACCTGTAGATACAACATGTTCCACTGAAGAGTTCAAAGGGTTTATCTTCCATGTTCGGATTTCTTTGTTGGAAGAACCACTATACAGGAACTTTCCGGCCACCGTGAGAGAGGATACGTAGGAAGTGTGACCCTTGAGGGTGGTGACACAGTGGTAGTGGAGGGCTTGGTGGTAGCTGCGGCTGGATTGCGAAGTGAACGGATGAAATGGTCGGAGACTTGGCTCTGAACAAGGGGATAATAGGTTTGGTCGACGGTGGTTTGAGTTGGATTGGAAATTACACTCTAACTGATGACTGCTCTCTTCGTACGGCATAATGCCCATGCTTGAGAGAGACAAGGATACAGAGAATAGGAGGAAGAAAGTGAAAGGCTAGCTCAATATATAATAGAGGAAAAGTAGGATTGTTCAAGTTGAGTCTAAGCAGCAAATTAGACATGTTTGATTAAGAGATGTATAAGGTACAACCGAAGTAGGATTGGTCTTATCACACTATTCTAGTTACCAAGTTGGTTTCACAAGCATGTTTAAACAGTAAGTATCACATTAACAACACATAATACGAAAATTTAGAGGTAATAATCTTAATGTTAAGGACAAATTCCAATTTTCAATTAACCATTTGAGTTTATTTCACAAACTTAGATTACTGATAAATATTGAGATGATCATGTAATGTAAAAGTTTCCAACTAAGAGATTTTGTTTGATTAAAAACAAAAGCTAGCTGATCCAAAAAAATACCAAAAGTCTACCAGAAGCCATAATCGACAAACCCTTACCTTTCTTTCATCCAAGGAACAGATAGCTAATGTCTTCATCAAAAAACTGACAGACTGAGAAATTACTCATCCACCTTGAGGCATTTCTAACATCAGGAACCTCCAAAGAGTAACTACCTTGCTGATTTGGAAAATCGAGATATCTTGGCGTTTACATATATTTATTTAAGATGTCTCCTGTCGGAGTAATTCTTCAGATTATTCTTTGATGCAAACTACAAAGATTGAAGTCACATTTTATGGCTATTTTTTATAATTTGGATTAAGGTGAAAGCCCAAAAGATGAGTCTGAGTTGAAACTCATTGGTCCTTTTTAAGTTGCTTGACTTTGTGTTAACATTTATTACTAGGGAAACGTCCATGTCCAAACTACTGACCGAGACTGGTTTTGTTTTGTGCCATAAAAGGACAGCCCTAAGGTCAGATATGCAATCAAAGTATTTGACACATTATATAGCCTCTTGTTTATAGCTAACTTGATGACATTGTTTGCTCGAAGGTAATATTCGAATATTACGTACTCTAAAATTCATTTAATATATAATATTCGAATTTTTTATCACCGAAATTTTCAGTAAAAATACGAAATCATATATATTTTTGTTAAGAGAAATTTTCTTATTATTTAGACATTTCCTTTTTAATATTTTTCTATTCGAAATTGCGTAAAAAATACAGATGTAAGTATCGATACACTAATAACACACATATATTATGCACACAAGCCTTGATATGATTTTATATTTGATGAACCAATTTCATATATAATTGTTCCTCTTCGTGGAGGACAATTCCATGCCGCTTCCTTGATTATGTCTTGCACTAAAATCTTCTCACCATCCTCCATCTGGAATGCCCTTTTCGTTGATTGGAAATTTCAGGTTTCTTTTCCCAGATTCCATGTCCGCAGTTGATGACTATGTGGAAATTTCGGAAAGAATTTTGTCCCTACACACCCCTCTTGATAGGTTTTAGGTCATATTAATAGGTTAGTTGCTGTCTTTCATTAATCTAACACTGGCCACCTGATCCTCATCTGTGTAAGTCGTTTAAGCATAACTGAAGTATGTTGTTTCCTGGATCTTTTCATCTTTTTAGGACTCCAACCAAGTTAGAATTGAACTAAAGTTTTAAATTTTGCAATCTCTGTTATCTATGGTATCTCACATATGTAACGAGTTTGGTATACAGATAGTATTATTAAAAATACATGGACCAATGAATAAAATTATTCAACTAGAAGATTACAAATTCATTTCATCCGACTCTTATAAAACGGAGAGATTTGTACACTCAATTTGTCCTTTTACATCATGTAACATCCAAATAAAAATAATAATCACGTTTTATTACATAATCTTTTGACCTTAACACTAAATGCGACAACCTTTATAATTATTGACATAATTTCATTGTTATTATTGAATTAGATATGATTTGTTTGTAATTAGGAGGTATTCTCTATTGAGTCGGGGGTGACATAATTGAAGCTTTTTGGCTGGTGTCGTCTTCAGGAGGGCTATAGATTATTGAGGAACAGTAAGTGGAGGACTACATTAGGCTTATAGATTAGGTGGAATCAAGGCATGTAGGTTTCGTATTTTATCCTGTGGTACAATGTCTAATCTTTTTCTTTTTTCTCTTTACCAATCTCTATCTCACCAGTTCTGATTACACCAAAAATTATTACTTTGCTCTTTTTGGTTGAACATTTTACCACAGAAAAGTATAACGAGCAGGACACTTGATTCACTTCCGGAGAAAAAAAAGGAAATCAAAGAATTATTGAAAAGGAACGAAAAAGAAAACTATCAGGGCCTAACACGTACGTAGCTTTTAACTTTGCAGGGTTCATATTCTCCTGCTCTTGTTGACAGTGACTTTTTATTTGACTTTAACAGGTTTTTTTCTGTGCCAAGTTTGTCTTTCATGTTTTTGCATAAGACATGACAAGTAGTTCCCATTTTATCTGTTAAATTATGAAATTAACTCCGCAAATCTGAGAATGTCACCTGAACTGAACGTACTGCAATTCCCTGAGATGTGAGAATGCTAATCAATAACCACTACAAGCACAAGCGCTATGGAAAAGCTTTCAACCCCTCATCTCTGATCCATGATTGTGTTGTCTAAAGATTAATTGTTAGACATTGCTTGCACGCTGCCAGAGCTTGGACATGTTTGCTCCATAAATACCGTACCTTTTGCAGGACAAATTATTCAGCAGGAGGAAGCCAACCAATTTTAGGTTTTCTGCCAACCCTCCAAAGTACGAAACTTTACGAGAAAGTGATCGCGCAGCATAAACATTCACAGACATACCACACTATCGCTATTAAACTCCACTTTTCGTACTCTATGCATTGTTAGCACAAACCAATTGAATAGATTAATTAAATTATTTGAATATCTCATGTCTTTGCTCTCCGTTGAATCTCTGTCTTCCTTTCTATCATTAAAGTATTATTATCCAACTCTTAAGGCCTTCAGGGGACCAATTAAATTGTTCGACAGGCCAGTGTACTTGAATGAATCCAGCAGAAAAAGGGCAGAGCAATTACTATTCAATAGTTATCCTCTCCCTATTCGTTCCTGTTTCATACATCAACAGAGGGGCCTTGCCAAGCAACTCCACTTATTGCTACTAATATGTCACCTAAACCAAGTTGCATAAACTTACTTAGATCTTGTCTATTTCTCCAATATATGACATGATCATTAGATCACCAGCCATTCTTAGCCTCGTTTTTTTTAATGCTTTACTATGCCATGACACAAACTTGAAGTCGTGAAGTGGAGAAGAGGTTATCAATACAAGCCGAGCCCGATCGGAATTTAAACGAGAATGTTGGAGGAATAAGTGGTTGTCCTTGGGGAGAAATTTTATCAGCTCATACCCTTTTCTGTGAGATTTATTCACTTGCTACCAGTTCAACTGTTCTTGAACTCGGGCTATGGATGCTGGCCTCATGTGATGGTTTCAAGGAGTAACATGCCTACACGTAAACACTATATTTTCCTTCTTTTGTGTGTAGTGACGATGAAAGTAAATAGGCTCTATGCTTTAATATTACTATTTCAAGATTTGCCAAGGACAACAGAAAGCTACAGATCGGTGTTATGCATGTGCACCTCCAGCAATGATCTTAGCCTCTGAACCAGTATTTTGAGCCTCAGGATTGTGTTGGGCCAAGAATAGCAAGTTAGTAAGTGGCTTCAAAGATATGCGGAGAGGCTAATATTAATAGCTAACTAACCAAACAGAAAACAGCACATGGCCATCAATTACAGTTCTGACACAAGGGTTATAGGATTGCTTGCCAAGTTCCGATTGGTAGAGTACAAGTTCCTGTCTTTTAGACAGGTCTCTTTCATCTGAAGTTTCTTTAACATCATTCCATTTCATTTTTCTTTTGTTTTGTCTTCCCAGGGCCTTTGCCTATAAAGCAATAATGAAAGAACACCCTCAGTCCAGTTGATAAAGCTGTGAAGAGAGCTTCTAAGTAACCATGGTAGTGAATGCCTAAAATTACATGACAGCTTTTCTCAAATTTTATAGTCGGTACTGATTGACGACTCTGCTACAGGTAGCAGATTTTGGTGGATTTTTTGAAGGGGGTAAATACAGTTGTAGAATGCTTGGTTTTTCAACCCACGGAGGCCAGAAATTGCTCGATGAGGGGCACAGGAAAGCCATTCTGGAATCAGACTTCATTATTGCTTTGGAGAACTGTTGCATAGTGAGAGATTACAATAATTGAGTATAATTTATTACTTTTAGGGGGTGCTTGGTTTAAAGAGGGGAATAGAAATGGGAATGAGAATGAATATAGTGAGGAATGGGAATGGATATAATCATTATAATTATGATGGTTGGTTAAAATAAAGGAATTGTTACCATTACTATTGACGGTGGTTGGTTTGTTAAAAATGTTGTGGAAAGAGTGAAAAAAAGCAAGATTGGTCTAAGTAATGATTCTCATTCCTCTGGTTATTGGGAGGAATGAAGTAAGGCCCCAAAATAAGGAATGATAATATTACCTATCCAATCATAACTCTTTACTAAGCATTGTTTTTGATTTCA
>JAOQML010000006.1:30521046-30533735 GCA_027568935.1 Erythroxylum urbanii | reverse complement strand
TCTTTCTTGTAACTTCGAAAAGTCGACTTCACCTTTTTGGGTTCGTAAGAACTAAGTCAAGAGTTCCTTTGAGATCCGTTATGACCTCACTTCTTAACATTAGAAAACTTGTGAAGCTAATTGGAGTACAAGAGCTTTCATATGCATAGGTTGGCTGAAAGAGACTCAACAAACCAGTTGCATCTAAACTATGTTGATGGTCACTTAAGCCTACCTGTCAACAAGGTGTGAGAGTAAATGGCTTAACTTGATCGCCAAGCCAGTGCAGAGCATGTCCACCATCACCACCTTACAGTCTCTTTGTCCAGGAAGAATGTCAAGATGAGCACATAATTAAAACATGGAGCTGTTCGGATAGTGACGTGCAGTCCAGGTTAATTTTGACTCTGAAATTTGGTGTTACTGGACCAAGTAGTTTGGTGTAATCGATGTGATCAAAAGGATCGTATGTCCTGGACCAAGAGAACTCATAAATCTAACCTATTTTGTGGACAACTTAGTAGACTAAAGCCGAACTTGAAAATGGTTTCAGGGTAAGTATCTCAGTAAACAATTGATTTCCAAGATCCTTTTTTGCAGATGCAACTTAGAGAAAAACGATGAATAACTCAATAATACGTTTAATTAGAAAAAATATAATTTCCTGTTCATTATATTTAGCAAAATAAATAAATAAATAGATTACAAATTCGATTTATTTCATTAATCATGAAAAGGCAAAGATTTCTAAAGTTTAGGACGAACTGTAATAACTTAATAGAAAACAATCATAATGTAAGATTCAATTTATCATTGGGAAAAACAACATAAGGACAAAAATCTCAACGAAGGGAAAAGGGCAGCAAGGAAGTATCCTCGTATATACAGAGAGTGTACATGTAGATAGCAAGCAAGAGAGTGGGGCCACGAACTGAGGCGATGGGGACCTACCAGACCGTCCAACTGTAACTGCCCTCTATCTCTCTCCTGGCCGCACATACAGATAGTGTAGATACAGACGGCACAGGCCAAAAAGGGCAGCGTTTTCGTTGCTTTTGTGGAAACTTCGCTAGTCTTAAATCAAGCTCTCTGCTCTATCATCATCTTTTGCTTTATCATTAGCCAGGGGCCTCCTCTTTGTTTTCTTCCTTTTACTAACACCCCACGCTCCTTCTCTGTCCGTATCTTCACTTCACTCCTCTCTTATTTACCCTTTTGCCGCACTTGGTTCAACAACTCTCTTTTTCATCAACTACGATCATAGTGGCTACTGCTCACCTCTCGAGCCACCATAGTGAGTCCATATTGGCTTTCTGGTTGAAAGTTGTTTGAAAGTTGGCATTGCAATATTTTTGTACAATTTGGGCACTCTTTCTCTGTCTGTTCTCTGGGATTTAAAGTGCTCTCCTTTTGAAGTATTGGTTTGCCCTTACCAACCCCTGTTTGAAAGACTTTGCGGATTTGGAGATCTGGGATTTGATTGATTGGAGATGGGTAGCCCGGAGGAAAGAGTTGTCGCCGTGATCATGGTCGGTGGACCCACCAAAGGTTTGGACTTGCTCCAAATAATGACTCAAAATGTTGCATCGTGGATTTATTTCTGTTTGAAACATCTCATTTCTCAATGCCCACTTCACAATTTTCTATTTCCATTCTCCCTTTGAATTTAAGATTTGAAATCAAATGACGAGACCTTCTTACTATCAACTACTGGTATTTCTCAGGCAGTTTAATAGCTTAAAGGTTCAACCTTTATATAAATAGTTCGGTCCCGAATTCTTAATTTTTCAAGTGTTGATGTTATCGTCAAAGTATATCTGTCGAGTTTGAGAAGTTCGATGTGTGTATCAACTTTTTATTTCAGGTACTCGGTTCCGCCCGTTGTCATTGAATATCCCAAAGCCTCTTTTTCCTTTAGCTGGTCAACCAATGGTTCACCATCCTATGTCTGCTTGTAAAAGGGTATTTAGTCTTGAAGAACCTATCTTGATTTGTTTTAATGCTTTTAGAAGGTCCGTTGTAGAAGTCAGTAGTTTGCAGTTTGCCTGAGTGATTTTGGGATTGCACTTCTGTTTCAGATTCCAAACTTAGCACAGATTTATCTTGTTGGTTTCTATGAGGAACGTGAATTCGCATTGTATGTTTCCTCTATTTCCAATGAACTTAAGGTTCCTGTCAGGTAACTAAATGAGTTTCTTGGTTATCGGGTATTTTGGGCAAATTCGTGATGTTCTGTTGATTATCATATGTTTGCTTAAAGGTATCTGAAGGAAGACAAGCCACACGGTTCAGCGGGCGGCCTTTATAACTTCAGAGATCTCATCATGGAAGACAATCCGGTTTCTATCTTAACCCATCTCTTATGCTCAGTGATGTTGATTCCTTCAATTATAGTGTTTCCTGTTTCCTGCTGCCTTTTGTGTTGTGTTATTGCAAAATCTGTTGATCCTGAAATGTTGTGCAAATCTTAAGTGAGGTCTTTACTTGGTTGTTGGTGTTGACACTGGATTATCTTGTTGCAGTCTCATATCTTTTTGCTGAATTGCGATGTATGTTGCAGCTTTCCACTCCCAGAAATGCTTGGTAATATTTTTATTGTAGTTAAAATTGAACTCACAGAATTTTTAATTACTTTTCTTTTATCGATTAATGTTTCTTCATATTAACTATGGCCATGTATCAAGCGTCCCTCTTATTGCCATCTCCTAACGTTATAGAGTCCATGGTTCAGTTGAGTAAATGATTTGTGGTGGAAAGTTATCCTTACTTTTTTGTTGTATTTTGTTGTATTTTGTTGATACCATCCAGAGGCACACAGAAGATATGGTGGAATCGGAACTATCCTAGTAATCAAGGTTGGATACATCTTTATTCTTTGGTATACCAAACAGGCTAATCTATGGAGAGCTTATTTTCCTGGTTAACTTATGTCTCCATCTTACGTTCTTAGGTATCTGCTGAGTCAGCCAACCAATTTGGGGAATTGGTAGCAGATCCAACAACCAATGAATTATTGCATTATGCTGAGAAACCTGAAACTTTTGTAAGTTCATTATTTGGCAATACATCAGTATTTTAGTATATGTTTTAGCTGTTAATATTCCTCTTGTTATCAGTAATCTGTGTAAATATTTATCTTTTTACATACACATTTAGGTACATAAATGTTTATATATTTTTATTCTGCCTTTTGTTGGAGTGTAGATCAATGACATTTTACACAAACAAGTAATTGTTTCTTAGCAAAATCCAACTTCTGTTTTTAGAAACAACATCCTATTGATTTTGAAATCAAATCACTTTAATTTCTTTAAAGCATGTACATTTATATTTATTTTTTATCTTTTTTTAATCCAATGAAAAGTATCAACAGTAACAGCTTTGAACACTGTTAAGTGTTATATTTCACTATCATTTGTTTCACTTTGCTTACTTATTTAATGAATCTCAAGTTATGTTGCAATGCAGGTTAGTGACCTCATAAATTGTGGTGTATATGTATTTACACCAGATATATTTACTGCTATCCAAGATGTCTCTTTTCAAAGGAAAGACAGAGGTCAGTCTAGAATTCTATAGCAGGACGAAGTGAGTTGATAAAAGTCAGAAAGTTTCAGGATACTTGAGCCTTTTTTTGGGGTTGGCACCCATTTGTATATATAGTCCTATAGCTAGATTTGAGAAAATTTTGTTTAAGCAAGGTTTTGGTTATCCAATTTGAAATCAGGCTTCAACAGTGCATGTTTCAAAATGTTGTCACCTTTTAATTTTTATTGATTTTCTCTCGTTGCTTTTTGCAGCAAATTTGAAACGTGTTTCCAGCTTTGAAGCTCTTCAATCGGCTACAAGGTATCCCTATGCCTTGAGATTCCAAGATTCTCAAGCACCTTCTGTCCTAGATTTTTAAACTGCTTTTAGCTGAACAAGTGTTCTATCTTTTCCTTTCCTTGAACCGTACCATCATTTTTTTCTGTTCAACAATTTGAAGATGAGAGATTTGAAACATGGTTTGTTATTTAAAAATAAAACTGTGGCTACTACCGACGTTTTTCTCAACCATGTTTGCCACTAGTTCTTCAGAATTTTGAAGACTATATAAATTTTTAGTGCATAATTTTGCATTTTGCAAATCTATGATTACCGGAATAACTACTAGTCTCTAACGCAAGAGAGTCATTTAAGGGAATGGGATGTGTGCGAATGGTCTCACTGAAATTGCTAATAAATATGCTAATTTTCTGGGGATCAAGTTTAAGAACAAATTTTCTTGGCAGTCAAATCAAACAAAATTAGTTAGTCTCTGATAATTTTCTGCGGAAAAAATAATGAGACATGTTGTCTGTTATTGGGGATTGTTTCAACCAACTTTTGACCTCAACTTCCAGTCCTGATTTTAAGTTTTTCACCAGGAGCCCTCCAGTAGATTTTGTAAGATTAGATCAGGATATCCTGTCACCACTTGCTGGCAAAAAGCAGCTCTATACATACGAAACCATGGACTTCTGGGAACAAATTAAAACGCCCGGGTAAATCAAGCAATTCTGTACCTTATATATAGTCTCTCCAATGTACACATTGTGTGACATTGCCTAAATCAATAACCGCAGGATGTCCCTGAAATGTTCGGGTCTATATCTTGCTCAATTCCGGTTCACCTCTTCTAACCAATTGGCCAGTGGTGATGGATCCAAGAGTGCCACCATTGTTGGTGATGTTTATATTCATCCATCAGCTAAAGTACATCCAACTGCTAAGGTAATTGTACATCTCATTTCTGGTGCCAATATGTGGGGAGCTATATTTTATTGGTCATTTTCCTTGATCCTATAGTTTAGACTTGTTTGTGACCATTCTGAAGACCTGTCCTACTTCTTAAGCTATTGTTTAGACGATGGGACTATCACTGCATGCTTGTTTCTGCATCACTTTGCAAGTATTGGAATATTACTTTTTTGTCTATGTTGCTGTAGATGCTGCAAAACAGGAAACATATCATTGGTAGAAAAAGTTGGGGACTCTTTTCCTGTTTTGTCATTGCAGTTTTCCTTCTTTTCTAGCTTATATAGAGTAATGCTGAACAGATTGGTCCCAATGTCTCGATATCTGCTAATGCTCGTATTGGACCTGGTGCAAGGCTTATAAGTTGTATCATCCTAGATGATGTTGAAGTCATGGTACAAATTTTAATTAAAGATTCATTCTATTATTGCATTTCTAGAACCTTTGATTAATATTTGGTCATCTATCAGGAAAATGCAGTTGTTATTCATGCAATTGTTGGCTGGAAGTCCTCAATTGGGAGGTGGTCTCGTGTCCAGGCAAGACAAATACCTTTTTAACTGTTGTTGACAATTAATAGATAATGGTTCCCAACACGGTTCTATAGTGCTTTAGAGTCATTACATTATACACAATACTGATTTTAAAATCACAAATGTGGGGGGACTGCTTTTCAACATTGACATTTTAAACTGTAACTTCGGTGTAGCACCTAACTGGTGATGTCTGAAGTCATGTATACTTTGGCCTGAAGTAACCCTAATTTGCTTTTCTTACAAACTTGGTGTGCTCCTAAGAACTTTTTCTCTCAATTTCTGAAGTCGCTTGCCAGATTACTGTGATGTCCCATATTAAAAGACTGGGAGACTTGAAAGTTAGGGGTGGTTTGTGAGCCCTATAACTACTATTCAACTCCTATCACCTTTTCTAACCTCATGTTTCAAGGTCCAAAGTGAGGTTGTTGAATCAACCTAAGCTTGGGTCATTACAATACAATTGCTATCTGATTTTCCCTCCTTTCGAATAGCTAATTTATTACCAGTAGCATTAGTTTCATTTTCTGCTTTCCCCTCCAATGGACAGTAACGTGTTAATTTATTTACATAAACTGGTCACAGGCTGAAGGAGATTACAATGCCAAACTTGGGATCACTATTCTTGGTACTTCTCTTACTGCCTTCCCTTCCTTCCTGTAGCTTCTAATGTATCCTTTTTGGGAACAATTCCAGCAGTGTCCTTTCTCACTTTTCTGCAATTTGATGCAGGTGAAGCTGTGGCTGTTGAGGACGAGGTAGTCGTAGTCAACAGCATTGTCCTTCCAAACAAGACACTCAATGTCAGTGTTCAAGAGGAAATAATCTTGTAGAACCGACTGGATTGCATTCTCTTCCTGTAATTAGTTTGAGGTTGAGTGGATTAATTTTACTTTAGTGAAACTAATATCTCAAATGCTGTATAAACTTGCAAGCTTACATTCCAAAAGTAATAAAAATTCTAATTTCGATGCTTTGAAATAAAGTTTGCTCAATGATTCTTCATGATGGTCTCGTTTCAGTTGCTGTCTTACATTTCCTAAAGCATTCGTTGAAGTTGCTGCTCCTACTTTGTTGTTATGAATTGCCCAGATCCGTAAGACTGGATTACAGAGTAAGGCTAGGTGAGATTTTGCCAATAAACATGCCATGACTCCACGTTCGTACAACCTAGTGAGTTGTTTTGTCTAGGTGAAACCAGAGCGCTAAGCAAATTTCTGCTAGTTTGCTTACATCAGCTTGCAGCATCACTAAAGAAGTGAGACCTTAACGTCATTAAACCAATGACGATACTGAGTTAAGGCATGCATCCGCCAAAGGCTAGTCGCTTTGTTTTCGCTGTCATTAAATGCCTGTAGTAGAACAAGTTCCTACGTTTGAGCGTTGACGTTAATCAGGAATAGCAGAGAGATGTAGCATCAGGAGATCTGTATTGGTTTCTTTTCAGTAACTTGACTGTACCATGATTTCCATGCTTCCATGTAATGGACGAAAAGTTCTCTTAAAGCTGCAATTATAATCAGCAACATAAGCTTCGTGTAACACTATTTGCTCCAATACTTCGACTAGAATATACAAGTAGATGGTAAAATGCATCATCTTTTAACCGAGATTGTCTAACGGGCAGCAAATGACAACGGGGGCAATCTTGACAAACAAAGAACTGTCTGCCAATCTCAACCGAATGATGAAAAAATTTCATGGAATACTGGTCAATAGAAGCTTGGATGTGCCACTAATGAGTCAAAATAGATTGATTGACAACAAGATTGCTTGGAAAATTGAGAAACAGAAAGCTAAGAACCTTGTTTCTACGAAATCTACTTTTTCCCAGGTGTCATTTTATAACCAATTTCCTATTCTAGTCTCAACTAAAAGGAAAATTCATACGCTTCGTGTAGACTTAGCACTGCTCATTGGATGCTAAAACATGTGATTACATACCTTGGTTGTGATATTCAGGACGGTAAGTGGAGGCAAGACTCTCCAAATCAGGAGTCCGGTTCACTTTCACCTCAAAGCCATAAACTTTTGGAGCAAAAGGGCCAAACTGGTAAGTGCCTGGGTCTGAATGGCTTGTACCAACGGAAGTTGACAACTGGTCAGCCTTTATTTGGTTCTCCTTTTGATTCTGACACTTACCCTTGTCTGCTAAAGATTCAATTTTGTTTCTTTTGGAACAAATATTTGTAACATCGGTTCCAAATGCCCTTTTGCGAGATTCATGAAGTTGTAAAGCGCCCATTGATTGATCTGACTTCCCTTTCAATCCTAACCACCTAAATGCAGGTTTCCTAGTATCTGCTGTGTGGGTCTGCACAACATTTAGTAATCCTCAGAACTTGAATATTAGTATTGCCTATTACATAGAAGTTTATTGTGAGAGTTGATACTCTTCTTATGTCCTATGATAAAATACCTTTTCTATGAGTTCCATGGAAGACAGCACATTTGCAATGTCATATAACCGTCTCACTTTTGCTGCAAATCACAGGAAAAGATGTCAATCTAAGAGGCTAAAAAGAAGAATACGACAGACCAACAGCTGAGCAAAACAGGACAATTACTTCTCATTACTGAAGAACTCTGAGCATCCCCAAGCAATAATTTTGCGGCATCGTCCAGGGATATCACATCCACCTTAAATAAATTTAACCGCATTAGGGCGCTGACGTATTGAACAAACACATGGACAATTTGGATGTAACTGATACCCTCAAGTTTTACTCACATTAGCACAAAGGAATAGCTTGACAAAATTCTGCGTTAGAAGTCCCAAAGATTTTTCTTTTCTGCTATCTGTTGAAAGAAGAATAAGTTTAGTAAAGGACATCTCTTTCCATCATCTGACAACTAAAAGCCCATTTCTTTAAACAGGGGAACCCAATGACTATTTCAGCCTAAACCCATGAAGATAATCATAATCCATGTATGAAAGAATACAAACTCCAGCAATTAATGATTTATGACTTCTAACTTGCTAAAATAGTCATCATAAACTTGGTATATATCACATAAATTAGTTTTATAAAACAAGATAAAAGCAAATTTAGAGAACGTAATATATTTACCAAATCTTGATGTTGTTGATTTAAGAATGCCATTTGGAATTGAAGTGTCGTTCTGGCTTCCTGTGTTAGGATTGCAATCACTGTCATCCTCATCATTATCTTCATTCTCATCATAAGAGATCTTAAATGCAAACAGAGAAAACAAAATTTTGAATTCACTCAACAAAAGGGATCTTGTGGAAAATAATCCAGTCGTAAAACATACGGAACAATTTAGACCTGATCCTTACATTTACAGAATTGTTGTTTTTCTTGTCGAAATTATTTAGGTTCTCCCTTAAACCTTCTTCCTGTTAGATTATTAATAAGTCAGAATCATAACTACTTCCAAGGAAAAGGCCAGTTTCAATACGCTCAACAAAAATTAAGAAAAGAAAAAAACTTGATTAATAAAATATTAAAATTGACATTTCTCGTTGCCTTTAATTCACGTAGAGCTTTAGGGATAGCATCAAATCCCTTCCATGTGTATTGATTCTTGGCTTTTCTAGCAAGAACCTAAAAGCAATGAGGAATACCCACTTAGGAAACTCTCGTAAGAAGATACAAAACAAGCTCAAACCAAGAAAATGGATCGAGAATCTCACTCCAACGCTTTCAAGAACATTGACAATGTCGTAGATCCGCCGCCTCTCAACACCTTAAATTCTCAGAAAAAAAAGTCGTCAAACACAGAAAAATTTAAAGACCATATACGCAAATGATGCATTATATCAAGAATTAAGGACCTAATTTAGAAGCAGCTTCATCAAGTCCAATCACTTGAGTTGCACCTTGACTGTACAAATTCAAGAAACTGCAAAAATAAAGAAACCCCGGATTAGAAATGAAAAAGAAAGAAGAAAAGGGGGATGAAGAAAAGGAGAAGGAAAGAAAGAGTCTTACTTGGTGCACAAGAGACCAAGGGACTTCTGTTTCCTGCTGTAAGCGTGGTGTCTAGCGGACAATTCAGGGGCTTCCGAAGGAGAAAATAACATCTTCTTCTTCTTCTTGAATCCCAAGTGTAACTACAATGAAGTGTAGAGGATGCGTTTGAAGGAATATATATATGTAGAGATAGAGGTAGCGAGAGATCTGTGAGTGTGTGATATATAGATAGAGAGAGAATATGAAGACCGTTAAAAGAAAAGAAAAGAAAAGAAGAAGAGTGAGTGATGGGTGGATGGCGGGTTTGGAAATTTGAAAGAGAGGGAGAGAAGTTATTTTGTATGTGAATATTTAGCTGCTTTTGAATTCGTTGGGAGGCGCGCTTTTGTCACTGTCTATTTACCGCTTTGCCCCCACCCTTTCATTTATTAATTATTACTACTTAGTCATTATTAAGGACGTTGCAATCTTTCTAATACAAACAATTATAGGTTATTTCTTAAGGGTGGCTGTAAAAGATTCTTGAGAGAGTTCTCAAATTTTTTGAATCCATGGTTTGAATTACTTTTTAAATTCTTCAAATGATGCTTAAAGCAAACAATAAGCATATTTTTAAATATTTATTTTACATTTTGAATTTGTTAAAATTTATGAACCTAGTAATATTAATTGAAATGAATTTATCAAAAATCTTTAATGTGATAAATAAGTAATTTGAAATAACACGTACTAAACTTGACATAAGTATATTATATTTTATGAATGTAATAAATATATATTTTAATTACATATTATAAATAATAACTCAATTGATTAATTATAAATTAAATGTTTAATTTTCAAGTCAAGTCACATGACACGAGGTGCTTCACTCGGGTACCCTAGCTAAAGAGTTGTGGGAATAACAAGAAACCATTAGCGATTTGCAAAATAGACTTCTATAAGAACTCTAAGATAGATAAAGAAGATTGTAGCTAAAACTCCATGTATGCTAGTCCAGACATAAGCCCTTTTTTCTTAATAGGTGTCAACTCTCAAGACCTGCCTCTCAGGGATTTAAGCTAACAAATCCTCCCCGTATAAATTAAAGCTCAAATAGAATCATAGATTCGATACTTTCTGATGCACAAGATCCTTATACAAAGGTAATTGGAGAACATACTTGTATATTTATGTGACAAAAGTAAATTTATTAAAGACTCGAGCTTTAAAGGGAGGAAGAGATTTTAGAGAGAAGTCCCATGAAAACACACAACTTTTATTGGATAGTGATATGTCTTGGATACAGTTAAACTTGGATACAATAAAAGAAGTCTTGTGCTTACATATACAAAGGAGATTTTAAAAAGACAAATATTCTTGGATAAGAACAAAGTCACATCAGATCCTAAATGAATAAAAATAATATCGCATTAACTATTCTAGATAAAAACAACATTTTATCAACAATTTTAGATAAGAAATAAACAAATAAGAATGATGTCACATCACAAAAGACACACAAAGATAAACAATGTTAAATAGAGGGACCTTTAATAATAGGAGGAATCATAATCATCAACCTCGTCGGATAAGCTATTACCATGATTGCAAATTTGAAGAAGAAGTTCTTCTACTCGTGCTACCAGTCTCATTACTGGTTATTCTCCGTCTTTTACTAGGGTTGACTTCCTTTGTGTGTAAATCTTTCAAAAATTTATTTAGATCCTCTTCATCTATGATGGGAATATTATCATCTAAATCTTAGGCATCCTAGAAATAGTAGGCTTAAGTTTGAGATGGTTCAGCAATGTCTAGGCCCAAATCTATAGGATTGTTTAAGATGTTAAAGTCTGACATTTGAGGTTCTCTAAGAAAATGATTTAGATTCTTAAGAAAATGCATAAGGCCTTTAAGAACATTTTCTTTGTACCTTGACCATTGGATGAAGGTATGCCAGAAATACGTTTGATTCTTATAGTAGATGGGTCCATCATGTGCCATGCTATAAGGTTGATAAAGGACAAAGAAGCATTAGGTGTTTTGCTTCTCTAATAGAGTCTCCCATAGCCTGAGATCCTCAATAGCCTGTGAGAGTTACGTCCTTCATCTCATCAATGGTTGGTACCAATCAAGGAAAGTCCACAAGAGAGAACCTTCATTTTCTCTATCACATAAAGGTTGAAAGACTCGTAAGGAAGGAAGAGAGATAACACATACATAGAAGGTAAAAAATGCTCATAAGTATCACAATGCATTCTCTGAAAGCGGGCCATTGATGAAAAACACAGTGAGATATGGTGATTGAATGTTAAACAGGGATGGCCAACAATGTATTGCTTGGTTGAGAAAAAGGTGAAGGTAGTAGAAAAGGCTTATTCAAGCAAGGGAAGTTATTTCATCAAAGGTAATGGGTGTGTTTACAATAGGAGGAAAGAATTACTTTGTTTTGGTAGTGTTGGGCAGGTCAGTCACTGAAAGGATGAGAGGAATAGTTTTGGAGTAAGTGATAAGAGTGTTATGCTTTCAAAGTTGAGAGAGGAAATTAACTAGAATGTTCTGATGGCCATTGATTTGGTAAACTGTGAATTTATAGCGAAAGAATCAATCTTTCCAGTGGAGCAATTGGTTGTCTGGTATAAGTTTTTGTTTCAATCCAGTATTTTTGGAAATGATGTATTGTTCATTTATATTGTAAATAGATAATGGCTGAGGTAGAAATTAAAATTTTATATACCTCTTTGACTACCAAAATCCCTTTGTAAATTGCATGATAATGCTTTTCAAATGGTTTAAATTGTCCGCTAGCGTGCTCCAATTACATTCATAACCTAAAGCAAAAGTTGTTTGATTGAGTAATCTAATAGAAAGTTTTCATAACATTGGGGCATTTTCACTAAATAATTTCAACCACTCATCTGCATTTTAAATCAATAGTTATAAATGTAAAAAAAAACATTATCAATAAGTGAAAGATAAACTAAAAGTGTGAAAACTTACCAAACTATATTTTTTCCTTTATAAGTTATTTCTTTGCAGAAGATTTAGCAAAATTTCCTAAACCTTCATAATACAATTTAATTTCATTTATTGCCTTTGCCTTTGATTGCTCTTCATTAAAGAAAATACCTTTGTATTTAATCACATTAAATAGACCGCCCATAGTATCAACATCTGTATATATATCTCCATTATATAAGAAATAAGGATTGAAGAACTAAGCTAATAAGTGGATCTTTTGAGTAAGATATTCCAACTAGGGCTGGTAGTGGACCATGCCCAACCTAAGGCCCAACTTGAAGCAGGACTAGATTGGGCCTTATGGGTTAGGTGCAAGGTTTAAGTCCGAATAGGCTAGTAAAAGTTTTAACTTTTTTTGAAATTTATAATATATTTTATAATTAAAATTATAATATGAGAAATTTAAATTGATTAATAAAAATTGAGATTTTATAATGAATGAATATATAAAATGTACATA
>JAOQML010000006.1:30495663-30518822 GCA_027568935.1 Erythroxylum urbanii | reverse complement strand
TTTTCAGTACCATAGGAATCAACTTAGTTTGCTATAAATTTCACAATGTGTTCCAACTCAAATGGAATATTTATGTTATTGAACCAAATAAATGGTAAAAATATTTTGTGCTTTACATATTATTTTACTATGTTGCTCTCCAAATCCACTTATTGAGAACAGAGGAATCAAAGCCTAATTACCTCTTCCTTCTTGCCTCTAGTAAAGAATTTGTAACCTCCAAAGATGACCAATCCCCATCTAGTTAAAGAGACAATCACAAACGGTAAAGCCAAAAGAAAGAACAGAGATGTAAAGAATCGATAATTAGCACACATCTTCACATTTTTTTCTATAAAAATTTACGTTAGTACTTTGACATGATTAAATCATATCTTCTCACAATTTTTACAACGAAAGTTCTTACAATTGTGCCAGAAAAGCATCCAAAAAATTGTTTTCACAACATGCAGAAGCAAGACTAAAAAGGCCATGTTAAACAGATGTAAGAAAGTTCTAAACCTTCCATATCACCATCTATTCCCACACATTAATAACTTTGTACTGGCACTGTTTAAAACACCAATACCTCCCATCTTGCTTCTACTCAACCTATGATGGGTACTACAAATATTTTGACTACGTATCCACACATATTCTAGACCTGAAAATAAGTGGTTGGATCATACCTGCTCTAGAAAGCATAAAGCACAGAGACCTGCCATTTGATTGAAAGAGATGTCCACCAATATGTTCTCGACACAACATTTTACAATTTTGACCTACCATTTGCAACTCCAAATTCAAAGAATACACATGAATATATGGAAAAATATTTTTCATAAAGAGAACCCCTGAGATGGATAGAGATATAATAAATCAACAAAGACCCAAAAAAACTAACATTTGCAAGTAATATAATTACTCCTTGGTCTTATCATTAACCAAGGTAGAGGTGAACTTTAACAGCACGTAAGAAGATGCAAATGGGAGCAAAGTATAGTATTGCGTGGACTAAAACCAAAGCACCACTAGTTTGAAAGTTGCCAAAATCGTTGCACCGGTTATGACCTAGAAACTGGAACAAGAGCCCAGGAGTCAACAATATAAACAGAACCACTGCAACAAACACTGAACCCCAATCCAACATTTTTCTTTCAACTTTGCTCTTCTTCTTGTCTGTTTCTACTCCAAAGCTTGCGGAAGAGAAACACAGTAAGAAGATAGCTATGATAACTGAGACGATAGCTTAAATGGGGATTGGAAAGTAAGTAAACAAAAGTTACTTGTGAGAGGAGCTTGATTTCCTCTTCCATGAAGGCGGTTAGAGACGAGGAAGACAAGATCGCAGAGAGGGCAGTAGAGAGAAGCAAAAGCCTAGAAGATTCGATGAAATGAACAATAAAGAATATCTGCAATTTTGTACATAACCGGTTAGACAAAAAATTGACAGGTTCGCTAATAAACCGGTCGGTTTTAATATATAGAGGATATTAGCTAAAACCGAACTGAACCGAACCACTGGCCGATTCAAACTTTTTTCGGTTGGACCAGCCGGTCCAGTTTTTAAGATCTTGACATATAGAATCGAATGTTTATCAAAACAATTTCCACTTGATTGAGGAGTGTGGGTATGTGTATACTAATCATTGTTGCATCAATACTTATGGTTGTATTAATATACAAATTAAAAAACAATATAAGATAATATAACATAAAAAATAGACGAAGTTGATATATAAAAAAGAAAAGAGTTTGCCCTCAATATCTTCATCATCTATCCAACTTCAGGCACACATAGGGGCTTCCACAGTATAAGGATAAAGTCGAGCACAATAAAGACTAATAGCCCAACTACTAGTGCTAAAAGCAGACTATGAACTAACAATAGACGATGGAATTACTAATAGTCTCGTGCAATTACTTGCATGATTATTATTTCCACAGCTTTTCCATTATAACAATATATTAAACTGTACACCTTCAACATCGGCCGCACAACTAGACACCTCTACCTTCACACCCATCAGTTTTGGAAGAAGAACTCAGGAGCAATGAGATAATTCATGCCTGACTAGCTTTCAATCTTTGAGCCTTGCATCCATTTCACTTAACTACCTCACCTTATCTTTTTTTCCTCAATCTTCAACCTCATTTGTACTCAGTTTTGGCTTTACTTTACACTTCATTTTTCTCTCTCTTCAAAGATTATTTTGGTCTTCATCCTCCTCACCTACTTCCTGCCTTGTTCACTTTCACATTTATAGAAACTACCTTTTGAAAAAGTTGACCCTGATACTATGAACTTTGCCTTATTGAGAATACTGCTCTTTAGTAATGTTAGCAACTCCTTTGTCCATTACTAAATCTCCTCCTTTGCCCCCAAAAGATGTGGAAGCTTCCTCTCTTCCTTCTCCAGATCTTCCTATAGTTGCTCCTGCAATTCTTCAACAAGTTAAGAAAAGTTGGAAAGAGGGGTAGGATTATACCTTGCACTATTACCTTCCGAAAGAAGAAGATAGCAGATTGTTGGTTTCCCCTAAATTGGATTTTCTTCAATCTGGTGCAAAAACTTGGGAAACTTTATTGATTGGCTTTTTTTAGGATAGGCAATATGCTTTTCCAATTATTAAAAAATGGGCACACAATATGTGGAAGAGCAGAGGTTTACTAGAAGTGCTTATAGCATAAGAAAATATGTTGTTATTTACCTTTTATCTAAAGAGGCAGGTATGAAAGTGGTGGAACAGGGCCCTTGGCATATCCTGAACTAGCCTTTGTTTCTTCAGATGTGGAGACAAGGATTCAAGTAGATTCCATTAAACACTAAGTTGTTCCTTTATGGGTGCATTTACACAATGTCCCACTTGAATAATAGACTACCAAAGGCCTTAGCATATTAGCAAGCTATCTAGGAATTCCTCTTTGTATCGATGATAATACTGCAAAAAGGAAAAGAGTTGGATATTCAAGGTTGTGTATAAACATGGAGTCAATACAAATATGCTAGAAGGTATTCCAGTTATGAGATTGGGAGCAAATGGACTGTTTGGAGATAGTGTTTATGTTAATTACCAACAAAAGTCATCATTGAAATCTTAAGGAAAAAGGTCAATACCTATTGGTGAGAAGTTCTTAAGAGAAGATTATGAGGAGTTTATAGGATTGGATGAGCATGCTGGTCATGAGTGCACATAAAAAGAATCGAACCAAGAGATTGTGTAAGAGGAAAACATAGAATCAGTGAGTAATGCACAGGTGATAACTTCTATCTCTCTAGATGGAATTCCAATGGACACTATAGAAAAGAATGGCTAAAAGAAAGAGGAATTAGAATAATTAAACTCTCCTATAAGGCTAAATAGAAGTGGATCACTAGAAACCTCCTCCTCTTCTATAATGGGAGATGATACAGGAACATCTTTTGAGTCTCTGGTTACAAAGAGAGCAAGTAAGACCAAAAAGAAAGGCTTCATATCAAATACATCCTCTTAATGTTTTAGTTTACATGGAATGTTAGAGGTATCAACTAACCTAAGAAGCTTTTAGCTTTAAGGGATTTTATCTATCAAGAAAAGCTATGTTTAATTATACTTTTAGAAACTAAGATTAGAGTTGATAATATTATGAAGTTGCATAAATTGGGTATTAATTGGAAATTTGTTACTAATCATCAAAAGTATGTTTTGGGAAGAATAATCATTACTTTTAATATAGAAATTATGGAGGTAAATGTCCTGGAAGTGCAAATGCAGGTGATGCACATTAAATGGCATTTTAAATAAGATGATGTGTATATTTTCTCCTTTTGCTCTAATTATGACTTCCAAAGGAAGGAGCTATAGAAGAGTTTGATAGGTTTCTAGAATAGAGTGGTTGGCCCCTGGGTTATTAATGGAGGTTTTAACTTTACTCTTTATAGATCTGAAGCTGAAGAAAATGCTCTTCTGAGGACCTACACATCAAACTTCAAGTATTGTATGGAGATAATAGGCCTAACTGATCTCAAATACTAGGGTCACACTTTTACTTGAAGTAATAAACAAGCAAAGGACTGGCCTATAAGGAAAAAGTTGAATCGGGTGCTAGTAAATCAATGTTGGTTACTTCAGTTTCCTATAAGTTCTGCCTCCTTTCTAGATCCTCTTTTCTCTGATCACTCTCTTGTCAAGATAGAAACATAATGCTAAATTTCCTTTCAGATTTAACTACTTTTTGGCAGATACAGAAGGGTTCAAGAGGCTATTAAGGCAGGAATGTTGAAGGAATTGCATGGAACTAAACAATTTATATGTGTCTAGAGGCTCAAAGCAATAAAGGATGAATTGAAAAAACTAAATCTTGAAAGAGGAAGCTCCACTACTGAAGCTATTGATAGAATAAGAGTGACCTTTCTATAATCCAAGGGTAACTTTCTAGTAACCTTGGGGACCAACTACTTTTGTCACCAGAGGAAGAAAAACGTAATAACTATCTCTTGGTTGTTAAGAATCATGAAAGTCTAATAAAGCAAAAAGCAAAGGTCAAATGGCTACAAGAAGTTGATAAATGTTCTAAGTTCTTTAACTCATTAGTGGGTAGGAAAAACAACAATAGAATTTGTTTAATCCAGGCTGAAGATGTCAGGCTCCTCAAGCATTAGGATCAAATCTTAGAAGAGGCAAGGAAATATTTTAGTAGATTTTATGGCCAATTTATAAAGATTGCAGTTACCTCGCAATTATTAAACTCCTTCATCTCGAAGCAACTATCTCAAGAAGAGGCTTTTAATCTAGTCAGACCTTTACAAGTTGCATAGATTGAAGAAGTGATCTCCCAAATGAATCCAAATAAAGCTCTAAGTCCTGATGGCCTAAAAGGGTTTTTCTTTTAGCAAGCTTAGGGAGAGATTGGAAGGATGGTTAAGCAAGTTGTCAATTTCTTCTTTACTCGTGTCTTGTTAAAGGAGATTAACAAAACCTTCCTTTGCTTAATTCCTAAGACAAGTAACCCTAATTTTTTTAAAGAGTTCAGGCCTATCGCTTGTTTTAATTTTCTTTATAAGGTGATCTCTACAATTATAGCAAATAGGCTTAAGGCATTTTTGGGAACTTTGGTTAGTAATAAGAACAATGCATTCATGCACGAAAGGATCATGGGGGAAAACATCTCCATTGTTCATGAGCTTATGACGGAGTGCTAAAGAAGGAGTTCTCTGCCAAACTATGGATTCAAAATTGACTTCAAGAAGGCCTTTGACTGCGTGGAATGTAGTTTTATACTTATGATGATGGAGGTAATGTGATTCCTTCTACATTCATTAAATGGATCATATATAACGACCACTTCCTATTCGGTGCTAGTGAATGGTGACCAAAGAAATCATTAAAAGAAGAAAAAGGGTTTAAACAAGGTGACTCTATGTCTCCATATTTTTTCATCATTTATATGGAAGTTCTAACTTTATTGTTGCAGTATAATGTGGAGAAGGAAAAAAGATTCAAGTTTCACAGGAAATGCAATAAGGTATCTCTAACCAATCTCTGTTTTGCTAACAATTTGTTAATCTTTTGTAAGGTACATCCAACTTCAATTAAGATCTTGATGTTCTCTCTAAAATAACTTGGAGAAATTTCATGTTTAGTAATCAACCTAACAAAGAGTCATTTTGTAATGGCTAATAGTGCAGTTAAAAGTTGAGGTAACTACAATATCTTCTATGGAAAGGAAACAATATTCTTTGCACTATCTAGGACTACCTATCACTACAAGAAGGATTCATTTCTACGAATGTTATCCTTTGGTGGAAAGAATACAGCAGAGATTAAGCCTATGGATAAATAGCTTCTTATCTTTTGGGGGAAGACTTCAATTAATTAAATATGTGCTAAACTCCTTGCAAGTTTATTAGTCTGCTATTATCTTTTTGGCTAAAGGAGTAAGGAAGGCAATTGAAAAATTAATTCAGAGGTTCTTATGGGGGAAAAGCATAACACAAAGGGAAGGTTAATGAAAGTTAGATGGGATAACGTTTGCAAGTCCAAGAAGGATAGAGGCCTCGGATAATCCCTATTTCCATTACCAACAAGGTATTGATGCTGAAAAAGATCTAGCATATTCTGTACAATGAGGATACATTGTGGACCAAATGGCTTTACTCTTATATACTTAAAGGAAAATCATTGTGGTCCATTTTCCCTAAGGACTCTCAATCTTGGTTTATCAACAATTTGATACAGTTTAAGGAAATTATAGAGCCACGAGTGAATTGTAAAGTGGATAATGGAAAAGAAGCATACTTTTGGTATGATAATTGGGTGGGTCATGGTCCATTAATTAGAATTCCTATAACAGTACAATGTTGGAGCAATATCTCACTCAATGCTAAAGTTTGTGCAATCATTATTGGCAGTAGGTGGAAAGAATTTCCAAGCCAAGTGATGCATCTCATCCCTAATTATTCCCCTAATTATAGGACTTAGGACAATTGCCCTTGGTTAAGCCAACCCCTAACTCTTTTTCTAACAAGGCATGTACGGAGTGGATAACACAGGGACAATCCAATTAAGATGATTGGTACCCTATAGTCTGGCATAAGATCTTAAGACCTAACGCCTCTTATTTATTATGGTTGGCTACATTGAACAAAATGGCCACCATTGACAGACTGCAATTTCTAAATCTAGATAACAAATGTTTCCTATGTAGGAACAACCGTGAAACTAGAGACCATATTTTTTTTCCAATGACCTTTTGTGGAAAGCATATGGACAAAAATTCAAGAGAAGTGTCAATAGAGATAGGAAGGGAATTTGCTAATTGTCATACTGGAGAATTAAGAGATCTAAAGATCGACCCAAAAGGAGATAAAGCATTATATATCATCTCACTTACATCTCGTGTTGAGGAGACATAGAAGGAGAGGAATTTAAGAATTTTCAAAGGCAGAGCTTGTTCAAATCAAGAAGTGATGAATTTTCTAATCATAAGGATAAGAGAATTGATTTTTCTCTTAAAAGAACTTCCTAATTGTAGTGAGAATGTTGTTAGAGCATGGAATCTGGTTTAAAAATTATCAGATACATAACCCTAAACATGTAGTACCAAATCCAAAGAGGATAATGGATTAAGCATTTCCCTAAAGGAAGATGATGTCCCAAAGTTGCTTTATGGTAACCATCCATTAGAAGACTTGGAAGCATTATCCCATCGCCTAAGAAATGAAGGATATACACGAAAGATATATGAGGAGAAAGTAAAGCAAACTCTAGAGAAACCAAGACATCTAGATGATTCTTCTTTCTTAAAGTTCCGAAGAAATCAAGATGTAGCCATGTAGACGTGTTATTGTGATGTTAAATGTTTTTGGGTTATGGAGGGTCATATGGTTAGTTTTCTCGTTTTGTAAAGCATGTACAAACTTCCAATTTCATTTTCAAAAAAAACTTCGACCCCACAATCTTCTTTCAAATATTTATCTAAGTCCATCATATTGTACGAAGTCCTAGCCATTTTTTCTTTCATGAATTTTGTAAGTGAAAGTAATAAACTGCTCTTAGAAGATGAGCTCGAACTTGAAATTGAAGTCAAAGCTGAACAACCTGAACTACTGCGATCTCAATCTTGAATTTTGTCCATTGGTCTTCTGCAGGCAGACAAGTGTACTGAGAATCTCTTTGTCTTAGTCTGATAAGCACCTTAATATATTGGATTGTCAACTCTAATATCTTGAAGGTTGAGTTCTATCTGATTGGATAATCTAAAATCAATTTTTGTGCGTTTAAGATGCATATTAGTCATGTAGTTTCTTCAAAATTTTCAACTCTTTTAAGTGTTACGCTCCAATATACTAAACTATTTCGAATTGAATATATTACTTCCTTTATCATCTTCAACCCATTCTTCACAATTAAATTCAAAATATGCACAAAATAATAAATATGGAATAACCTTCCACCAACCAATAGGCTCTTAAGCCATATCTCATTATTGAACTTTTCAATTATAGCATCATTTGTGTTATAATTATCAACATTAATGGTGGACAATTTGGTGTCAATATTATAATTTATCAAACAATCTTCCAACATGGTTGCCAACCTTTTGCTTGTATGTGGTGTCAGCACATAAATGAACCTACCATGTATAAATATGGCTAACATCAGTCATAACATAATCAAAAAGTAAATGATAACAAT
Organism: Erythroxylum urbanii; assembly: GCA_027568935.1. Lineage (NCBI taxonomy): Eukaryota > Viridiplantae > Streptophyta > Magnoliopsida > Malpighiales > Erythroxylaceae > Erythroxylum > Erythroxylum urbanii. The sequence continues at coordinate 30,510,666 of JAOQML010000006.1, read as the reverse complement.
ATTAAAGAATATAAATTTCCCCAAAAGTTTATTACGTAGAGTCTAGTTATTGTCAACATAATGTGTCGTTACTGCCATGTAACCCTTATTTTGGTTATCAGTTGTCCTCCATCCTTTAATACTTGACAATGTTCTTGAAATTCCTTTCTTTTTATCCTCCTATATCTGCATATTGTCCTTCTTTAATGTATTATGTGTGAAAACCTTGAACATCATCTGTACTAAGTTGTAAAAAATCCTAAATCTTTTGATATCAACTGTAGATAGTGGATGTTCACCACCAATTACCATAAAAAGTAGTTAAAAAATCTTGAATTAATGCTTTCACAAGATGTTGCAATCATTTGATTCTTCCCTCTCATTAGGTTAGAGGTCAAAAATATTTGACCTCTTGATACAATCTTCTTTCTATTACAATAATCCACATGTCTCTTTAAATGAGAGGTTCTACCTTTTGAACTCCCATCCAACATCTTGTGATAATACATACATTTGACTTTTTATACTCTGTCAATTGATCTAGTCTTATTAAAGTGATTTCAAAATTCATATTTCAATTGACCTAGTCTTCTATCTTCATTCCATATCAGATCAAAAGTTTTTATTTCTATATCCACTACCAGATTATAACTCTCCACTAAAGGAGTATGCTTATCCATCTGAAAAAAATTAACATATAACTATATATGTTATTCATAATCATAATTCATAATTCATAAACGAGCGAGAGAATAGGGGATCTTAAATCATAATCATATATTTAAAGTGCATATGCCCGTGTAAGTCACTAAGATCATGTCATACAACACACGGACACATATATGTTTTCACACCTGTATGTGACCATATTCGTTATTGTGAATTTTTTGTATAGACTTTATGTAAGTGACTGTGTATGTCACTTAATCATACTTACACGGTCGTATAAACGTCATACATGTTCACATACACAAATTATGTAAATTCTTGAAACTTCATAGCTGCTTATATGTGACTAGTTAAGTCTGTGAAAACACCTCCTATACGGCAACAATCCTAGAAATTCCAGTATTCCACAAATTCAATCTTCAATTAAAAGATCCAAAACTAAAATATGAAGAAGGAACTTTACCTTGATGGGTGGGTGGCAATGAAGCAAAAAAAGACGACGATAACGTGGTAGGGAAGTGGGGGCGATACGACAAAGGAGCAGTGAGAGGGAGTGCAAATACTAGAAGAGGAAGGCAAAATGGGCTTATGGCTGACGACTGACAACAAACTGGTTAGAGAGAGAGAGAGAGTAAAGTCTGAACTTAGGGGAAGAAATCGATGCAAGAGATAGAGAAAAGGTAGTGGAAAACGATGCAAATCAACTTAGATTAAATTGACATCGTTTTACTTAGTAAAAAAAACTTAGTATAAAATGACATCATTTTGCTTAAGCCCGAGTTCCAGCCTGAGCCCGATCTAAAGCTCGATAATTTTTCATTATTAGGGCATGTTGACCTCGGGTTGGTCTAGCCCAGGCTTAAATGTGATCCCTAATCCCAATGTCGATCAAGAATATCTATATAAAGCATGTACAATTTTTCCTTCCCTATGGGATGTATTGGGTTTGTAAAAATAACTATGAATCCATTATATGTCTACAATGCTCAATAACCTTATAAATGGAGTTACAATCTTCACAATAGTAAAGCAAACTCATTTGAGTCTACAATGCTCAATAACCATATAAGTGGAACTATAATCTTCACAATAATCATGTAAACATCCCAAAATTTATTTTCCAAAATAATATCATAAACATCTTTTCCTTTTATATTATTTGATAACTTTTGACTTGAAAATATTTACTTCTCACTAAATTTTGAAGTACATTTTTATACTCATAAACACTTTTCAAACTTATAAATGTAGTTGCAAACTTAGTAGCAGTAGGATGTATAATCTCTACCCAATCTTCTTGCTTTCTTAAAAAAAGTGCAATATGATTACAAAAATTATAATCTTGGATGCATATGAAGCAAGACCAGAAATATGATCTATACAACCAATGTCTTTTAAAATGAGATTTATACAATGAGCAGCATATAGAGACTAATAAATATGCTCATACTTTGATTGTAATAAGTACCAAACTGAAGTATAATTAGTTGCATTTTTTGTAACAAAGTGGACAACATTTTTTAGTCAACCCACTTAACAATTTCAGGAAATAATCCAAATAAAGCATAAGTGTTTGTTACTATATCAAAAGCATCAAAAGACTTGATAAAAGTTGTTCCGATATTACAATAAGCCAAGAAATTAATTAAAGTTCTTTGTCTTTAAATATTCTACACATTTGTCATAGTATTGCATCATATTGTTTCCCAACTAGAATTATATGTATCCATAATCAACTAACACTCCTCTAAATCTTGAAGTAAAAGCATATGAATCTCATGATAAGAAAGTACCTTAAATCTTCAATTATCATTATTTTATCATCTATTACTTCTTAAAAATAGGGTAAATTTAAAGTATTTAAAAGAATAGTTGAATGACAGAACCATCTACCTATGCTGGTTTACATTGCAAAACCATATCCTTATCAACCAAAACACTATTTATACTAGGTCGAGAACCAAAAGTAGTTCTCAGAGGAAAATAATAATCTATGTTAATAATGACTTTCTTTTTTCCTTTATCTAATACTTGTGATGCTTTATCATCTTTAAAAGATATATTATGAGCCTTTTTTATTTCCTTTTTTCTTTTTCACTTGTTGTTGCAAATAATTTCTAATCCTCTCACATACATCAAATGGTACTTTCTTTTGCAAGAAGCAATATTACCCTTAACACCATCAAGATGTTCTTTATTCTATACATTCCTCCCTCTATTAACATCCTACAGCAAAGCATACAATTATATTGCGTGCTTCCATTAGACATTTGAGAAGAAGAAAAATAATTTCATGCCGAATAAGACTTAGCATAAGTAGAAGTTTATTAAATCTTTTGTTTGATGATTCCATAATCTCCAATATAATTTCAATATATAAATTTGATATTTTTATACACAATTATAAGAATTGAACATTTTAAAAAGATGTTCAAAATATCCTATTAATAATAACTAGATAATAATATTACATCATCAAAAATAGGTAAAAAGATTTTTAAGAAATAATTATGCCAAAAAAATGACAGTTGGTTTATATGTTATCATCACTTTTTTTATAGTACAATTAGAAATTAGAAATTTCATACATTACTTTAGTGTAGGCCCTTTGGTTATAACTATTAATTACCAATTACCTTATTTGTATTTCCTATTCATGTTTTGATTACTTATTTTTGCTTGTTTTCTTTGTCTTATTCCAATTTTGCTTACCATCTTGTTTTACTTTCCAAGTTAATGAGTTGACATGACTTAGTTGACCATGGATATTAACTTAATTTCTTCTTTTGTACCAATGAAGGACTAATAGAATAAGTTATAGCTTTTAACTAAAGGGGGATTGGAATGTAACCTTCTGGAAATTTGTTTTAATTTTTAATATCAATTGAGAATGTAACATAATCATCTAGGTTTGATAGAAATTCAATGTCATATTTTAACTGATACAAAAGTTCTCATCACTTATCATGTTACTTGAGAGGCTGATCGTTTTGAATCCAAAACTAAGGGAATGTATTGCTGGATTGGTATATAACTTTGAGCTTAGTTTATTATGCTTTTGCAAACAGCATGCAAAGATAACGAAGTTGTATATGGCTAAAACACATCTAGGCCAAATTAGAACGATACTGACTAAGTGAAATAAGAAAGAGTAAACAACTAGACTTAAGAAAAAGGCATCCTTGAATTAAAAGTCTGAATATGGAACACAAAAATTAAACCTTAAGCTTAAAATTGACATAAGAAGCATAGATAGATATGAGACTTTACACTATAGTTTACCCTTGCTTGTTGCCTTGATGTTCTCTAAAATATATCTTGAAAACAAACAAAACTTTGATTAATATTTTCTTATTTACTTCGTTGAATTAAAGATATATAAATATGAACTATGAATTTGAAATTAAAAAACCTACATAATATGAAACTTGATTAATATCATATATCACTTTCTTTTTAAACAACATCCCCCAAATTATGAAATTGAATATTATTTTATTAGTTAATTAATTTCAACTTTGCAAGGTCTATCATAAACCATAACGAATATCATATGTTTTGAATTTTTGTTCATTCTTCTTTAAATATAATAAACTGTATAAAGGCCAACCTCTCCACCTCGATGTGATGTATTATGTAACATATTTTCCTAGGAAATAGGAACTATATGTCATGAAAATGACATAGAGAAAATACAAAGTAGTTATAAGTGTGATTGTTAGTTCATAAATAACAAGGAATTTCATTCCAACATCATAATAATGTAGTTAATCTATGTAAATGAGCCAAATAATGAATTAATTAAATAGAGATTTCAAAAACATATCCATGGCAAATATCAGCAAAGATATCTTTAGCTTGAGCTGACATCTATATACAGTTTAACCATAAATATGTTCCAAGCTTGAATCTTCTTAATCACTTATACTCTACGATTCTCTAGCTATACTCAAACTTTTCAAGTAAAAGTATCCCAAAAATGCATATCTAAAGCAAAGGAGAGAACCAAAGCAAAAAAGCTAACCTGTAAATTTCTTATCAATAAAGAACACTACCAAATTCACTATAGACCTAAATCAATATTAGAAAAAACTCATTACTAGTAAGTAGTTCTCTGAGAGGAGTGATATAAGGGAAAGAAAAATAATTCACAACCTAGTAAACCTCAATAAAAAGATCTCTAAACATGAAATAGATTCATAAATTAGAAAAAAAAATAACTAAATAAGCCTCACAATCCTATAAGATTAAACCAAATAAGAAAGATGAAAGGAAAAGAAAGAAGCTGAAAATACCCCTTTTAACTTTGTCTTCGTGACTCTTGCATCTTCTATCTCTACCAACAAAAAAATGACAATAAAAAGGATGGTTGACTTGTATCTGTCGACATAAAATATCAAAATAATAAATAGAAGAAACATAAAAGAGGTTGAAATAGAATAAAAAACATTAAAAAATCAACTCAAATAGGAGACTAGTAGAAAGATTTAACAAAAATTAGAGAGCACTTGAAGAGGATGAAGTTGAATCGGTGACGGAGACTGAATACTGGACCAAGACTGGAGCAAGTCCAAAGAGTCCCTGGAAAGGCTAACGTATGTTTAAAGAAGGAGATTGAAAATCGAAGAAGACTAGAAGATACTAAATGAAATCAGGTGACTTACGATTCAATCGTGAGTTACAATTCAACAAATTGGTCAGTCTATTACATAACCAACCGATTTTTACCTACACCAATTGATTTTTACCGTAAAGTAAAAGAAACATTCAATAAATGAAGATAAGCCACATTACTCGGGTTCTTTGCCATGTCATCCTATTTTTTTTATTATTCATCCTATTAACTTCGTCACATCTTTAACGATATTCTTTCAAAAGTGAAAGTTAGCCAAAATTTGAACTAATCTACACATGATCCAACTAATACACATTTAAGATCTAACCGATTCGTCTATAGTCCATAATTTAAGCACCAATTCGTCTTTAGTCCAACCAAGAATGTAAGATGTAATTTCAACTCGCCCAACTCAAGTCAATCAACGCCCCACTAGTCCATTAAAGCCAACTAAAGTTCAAACCATACTCGATCCTACTCGATTAAACTGGTCCTACAATGTCAAGGGCTAACGCACGGCTTCTTAACTAAGTTCTATTGTCTGCTTTTAGTTATTGTCTCAAATGAAAATTTTAACCATCTTTTTTAACAATCATATGCCCCTTCCTTTTTTCATTACTTTGTCAATAAAGTTGATTTTATATGTCCTCTTTATTCGTGGTTGCAAGAGGGAGAGACAGCAAAGAGTTTACCTTGAGGAATGAGAAGGGCCGAATCAGGTTTTCCTTCCGTGGATGTTAACCATTTTCCTTCCCGATCACCTGCAACTTCTGAGATACCAAAGGACTTAAACCAAACATTTGGTGCTTGCCTCAAGCTCCTGCGCTAGGGAACTCTCCAAAAATACCGCTACAACATATCATGGACTTCAATGGTGCAGGGAAGTTGGTGTGCAGCTTATGCACGTGTTATTCAACCCATCATTGAGAACCGAGGCAGCTGCTGATATCAGAAATTTTTTTCTAAATTGGTTCTGTAATTTCTTGTAAATGGCTTTAGCATGAGTTTAGAAATTCTAGACCAATATTTGGATTTTAAATGCCCAAGTATTGTTTTCTCCTCTCATATTGCCGGGAATTTCGATTGCTTGCAATTACAGAATGGATAGAACATGATTGATAGACTTGTTTTGTTCCACATTGTTGCTGAGTTTATATAACCTCACGTTGTCACAAGTTCTAACCAAATCATCAAAATCAAGGATCAAATGCATTGAAAAAAAGGATCTCATTGATCGATTTTTCTTGCTTCAATTATCAACTAGGGCAGTGATTGCTAATACACAGACTTAACAGAAACGAGATTGTTAGCTGCAATGAGTCTTTAACACAATAGAAAATATCAATCCATAAATTTTTGTTTCCATTCCAAAGACACTAAAGTTCATGCCATTAGGCATATTCTCTTTCTCATAAAATCCATCCACTATTATTTGCAACTCAATACACATCCATCAAGTCCAAAGCATATTGAGATCTTGATTCACCTACCGTTTGTTGCATAAAGGCAGCAACCACCTCATTTTGGGTTTGAGAAAAAGTTGTTGATTGATGGCATGATTTCAGGGGTCCTGTTGCGAACAAATTTCCTCAAAGCATGCTCGGCGTACTTTTCTCCCTCAGCAAAGTTTTCCAAGACGCCAGCAGCCCTGTGCTGCTTGTTCACCCTGACCAACACACAGATTTAGAATAGAGATTGCTGTCACTCCATATACCCATATAAATTCATTTCATAAGAAAAAACAGTAAATAAAAAACACCTGAATTGTACCTTGCTAGCTTTCCTCTAATAGATTTCAACCCTTCACAATACCCCCCCAAAAGGAAAAGGAAAACTAAACAAGATTTTGAAGTTCACCCTTCTCTGCACATATGTTTTACTTTACTTCACAAACTTCTTTGAAGTCTTTAAATGGAAGAGGCGAAAACCAAATCAAGGACTCTTGTTTAGAGAACAAGTTGCGGTTGACAGTAACACTATAACATAATCTCAAGCAAATCAAAATTTCCCTTGCAAGTGTGAGATTGACACTACATCACCCAACTCGAACCTACCAAAAATATTAAGAAAAAAAAACTGATGCACAAAAATCTTATTAAAGCACCAGCACCCACAAAAATATCTCCTTGTATTCTATAAAGCCGTCTCTACCAATTATATAACCACCAAAAGATTATCAATACCAACAAAGCTAAGAGGTGGCTCTATACAATAGACACGATGGAGAAGGAGAGGCGTAGACAAGAGAAGCACCTGACTTCTGGGTTGATGCAGATGTTGCGGACTAACTGAAACCCGCAGATCCCTACAGCGACACTGAGGGCAGCGAACAGGGGATACACCTATACCACATCCAATAACACAACAATAAAAAAAATCAAGATCCGTTTTGTTTTTGTCTAAAATTAACCAAGTCAAACGATAATCAGAAGAAAGAAGAAGAAGGCTTTAACACACCTCAGGCCTCAACCATCGACTGGTAGCCATTGGAAGTCTTGCCGTCGCGGGGAGAAAAACGTTGAGGGGTCGGTGAAGTTAATGAGAATGAGACTTGTTGGTTGACTAGGGATTTGTGACGATAAAATAAAGTAAATACAAAATTGCTTATTCGATGAGTTTGATTGGTTGGTTTTTGAGGTTGTCGTTGACGAATGGACGTACGACACGTTACTGGACACAATTGTGAAGGATTCTCCATTCATATATTTCTTTAATGAGGATCTTCGGTCGCCTTTGGCATTAGCCATGCTTTTTTGGAGGATAAGTTAAGAGATTAAGAAGGAAAAAAGGACTCATTCTTCAAAAAATTATTTGCAAATAATAGAGTATTATATAAAAAAAGTATTTATGCTTATTTATATAGAAAATTATATTAATTTTTCTGTTAAAATTTTTTGACATAACATGATTTGTTAATTGTGAGACTATTAAACAGAGCATAGTATTTTTAATAATATTAAATTAAAAAAATATAAGATCACAGTTCAAATCATGAAATTTTTTTTGTAAAAATATAAAAAAATTGCGTAAATTATAACCCTCAAAACGGAGAATTTTACTGGATACTAACTTGACTAGATTATTAAATATGAAGAAAATTTTTATTAACCTTTTATCCTTTAAAAGAACATATTTGTTTTGACTTACGAGGACATCTATATTGAATCATGCTAAAAAATAATTATGTTTATGTATGTATACATAAGCATTATGATGCATGGTGGGACTTGGGACCTGGTTACGGGTCTGAGACTCGTTTAGATGATAGCTGATAAGCTAAAAAATAGTTGATTGACTTAAATTAGCTGGTTAACTTTATAAAAAAGCTATTTAAGTTGTTTGATTATCAGTTAGTTGGGTTGGCTGATTCAACCCAACCAAGTAAATTTGAAGAAGCTAATCAATATGACCTTTTTAACATTTAAGCTGAAATTTTTTATGTTGAAGTCAATTTTGGCCCTTCTCTCTATCCACTAATCGTCTCATTTCTGGTTTGAAACAATTTGTTCATGAGGAATGCTTTTATAATGCCATTTAATGCTGCAGTGTGAAAGGATCTCTGCACATCAAAAGACTGAGAAACCAAGCATTCTTTCTTTCTTTTGCACATATTTCTTCATGTAGGAGCTTTGTTCTAATAAATTTTTTTAAATTCTAAAATTATAATAAATAATTGATTTATCTATCAAAAATTCAAGATGAATATAAATTACAATATATACTAATAGTTATTTTATATATATCCAATTATGTTATTCTTTTAAAAAGAAAGAAAATAGCATGCATTTGAGTATTTATCTTGACAAAATATTGTAGATCTATTAGATATTAGAATTTAGATTACACTACATTGAAAATAGAGTAATTATAATTTTTAATTAATATAGTCCTAATTTCACAAATTTTATTATAATATTCATATTGTTATAATTTTTTGAAGTCATGTACTCATAAGTAATTTTATACATAAACAGATAATTTTATCAAACATCTATAATAAATAGCTAATGCAATCTATTGGTCAAATCAACTAATATAATCAGCTATCAGTTAACAGCTAAATGCAATCAGCTAATTACCAAACAGGACCCTTATTTTGGGAGTTGGATGGTCAGAGTAAAAAGAGTTTTTCTTACCTTTACCTACTTTACCCAAGGAAAAGAACAGAAACAGAAAATAGTAGTTTAGTTCGAGAAAAATCAAACCTCCAATAAAAAGTTAATAATGACTGAAAACTGCTCTTTCAATTCATTAATAATGCTTATTTATACAATAAAAAATAATAACTACGGCTAGATATTAGCTGTCTCGCAGCAGTCTCATAACAACAAAATAATAAGAACCAAGTAAATCCCTCAAAAGTCGTAATGGCCAAGGTTTAGCTAACCACTTTGATCGTTATTGAGACTTGGATTATTTTGTTGGTAACACAAAATGAAGCCATGTAAATTGAATAAACGAAAGGAGAAATAAACGCATATCATTCTTTCCCCCTTAAAGAACACACTTGTCCCCAAGTGCCATTTCAGGAAATCAAAAAATCTCCTTCATTCTCCCAGGTAGCATCTGTAGGCGATAACCTTTGCCAGTGTACTAATACCTTTGTTTTTCCTCTTCTGGAACGTCTTTCTAAGATTGCTTGAGGAGAGCAAACCAAGAATCATCTTGTATCTGTGGTAAAGATTCTTGAATTGGAGTGTTGTCTCCTACTTTTTTCTTAAGCTAGGAAACATGAAAAACAGGATGTATCTTTACTCCTTTAAGCAGTTTAAGCTTATAGGAAAAATTCCCTACCTTTTGAACTATTTCAAATGGCCGATAAAATCATGGAGATAACTTCAAATTTTTTTCTCAAGGCTGCTGATACTTGCTTGTAAGGTTGCCATCTCAAATATACAAAATCACCAACGTTAAAGCTTCTTTCAGTGTATCGTGCATCATATTGTTTCTTCTTACGCTCTTGGGCCATGCTTAACTGATTTTTTATCTTCATGAAGACTTGTTCTTTACTCATTAATTCAAGGTTCACTACTGCTATTTGACTAGTTTCAGGAATATAGGATAATAGGGATGGGGGTGATCTTCCATATACCATCTCATAAGGAGTCATTTTAGTGGCTGAATGAACACTAGTATTATAGCAGTACTTAGCCCAAGGAAGCCAACGGATCCATTCACTTGGTTTCTGACTTGTGAAGCATCTGAGGTACATTTCAATTGTTCGGTTCACCACTTTGGTTTGTCCATCGGTTTGAGGATGATAAGTTGAACTAAAATTGAAACTTGTCCCTTGCAACCCGAATAGCTCCCTCCAGAAAATACTTGTGAAAGTAACATCCCTGTCACAAACTATGCTTGTAGGCATCCCATACAACTTAAAATATATGTCCATAAAATAATTGTGCTATTGTAGTAGAAGTATATGGATGCGATAAAGCAATAAAATGAGCAAATTTTGAGAGTCGATGTACTACACAAAAATTGTTGTTTTTCCCTTAGAAGGAGGCAAACCTTCTATAAAACCCATTGATAAATTTGACCAAACTTGTGAAGGAATGGGAAGTGATTGTAAAAGGCTAGCTGGACTAGGATTCTCCCATTTGTGCCTTTGACGTGTATCACATTTCCGAATAAAATCTTTGATGGACTTCCTCATTCCTTTTCGATAAAATATTGATCTGATTCTTTGCAAAGTCTTGTGAAAACCTTCATGAGTGTTTGAATGAAATTCTTCTACTATTGCAGGTACTAATGGTGAGTCATGCAATAAATAAACACAACCTTTAAAGTAAATAGCACCTTTTTAAAACTTCCACAGACCTAAAGCTTCTCCTTGACTACACAGATGGGCTAAATGTTGCAAGATGGAATTCTGCTTCACTTCTTCTTTAATTGGTTCCAACCAGTTAGTCATAGGATTTGAGAAAACCATCAATTCACTTTCTTCGTGTTGTCTTGATAGAGCATCAGCCACAATATTCTCTTTTCCCTTCTTGTATTCAATTATGAAGACATATCCCATCAACTTTGTGAGCCATTTCTTTTGAGATGTGGTTGCAATCTTTTGTTCCCAAAGGTACTTTAAACTTTTCTAATTAGTTCTCACCACAAATTTTCGCCCCAACAAATATGGCCTCCATTTCTTTACTGCAAGAACTAAAGCCAACATTTCTTTCTCATAAGTAGACAAAAATATATTTATACTTTCCAACAGTTGGCTAAAATAAGCAATGGGACGTTGTTCTTGCATAAGCACAGCCCCTATGTGCCATTTCCACGAGTATCACATTCGACAACGAAAGGAAGCTCAAAATTTGGAAGAGCTAACACAAGAGCTTGCGTCATGGCCTGTTTGAGTTGTTTGAATGCCAATTCTACCTTTGGAGTCTAAGTGAAACCCCCTTTTTTCAACATTTGTATCAAAGGACCAACTATCTTACCATAAACTTGGATGAATTTGCGATAGTATCCAGCCAAACTCAGAAAGCCTCGAAGCTTTTTAATGGTAGTAGGCTTAGGCCATTCTAACATAGCTGTAATTTTATCATTATCTATTGCTACACCTTCTCCTGAAATAAGGTGGCACAGTATTTTACCTTTTCCTACCCAAATTCGCACTTTCTCTTTTCACAAATAATTTGTTAGCTCTTAAGACATCAAAAACAATTCTGACATGCTCTAAGTGTTCCTCCCAAGACTTACTATAAATTAAAATATCATCAAAGAAAACTAAGACAAATTTTCGTAAATGGTCTTTAAATACCTCATTCATCAATGCCTGAAAAGTTGAAGGTGCATTCGTTAATCCAAACGGCAATACAAGGAACTCGTAATGTCCGTGATGTGTTTGAAATGCAGTTTTGGCAACATCATCTAGACTCATCCTAATCTGGTGGTATCCAGATCTTAAGTCCAATTTCGTAAACATCTTTGCGCCATGAAGTTCATCTAATAACTTGTCAATGACTAGAATAGGATAATCTTTAATGGTGTTTTTGTTCAAGGCACGATAGTCAACGCATAATCTCTACGATCCATCATCCTTTTTAACAAGTAATACTGGAGATAAATATGGACTTTGGCTAGGACAAATCACTCCTATAACTAGTAAATCAACTATCAATTTCTCAATCTCATTCTTTTGGAAGTGCGGGTATCTGTACGGCTTAACACAGGTTGGCTCAATGTCTTGTTTGAGAGGTATTTTATGGTCATGGGACCTTGGAGGTGGTAATCCGTGGGGTTCTTGAAAAACATCTGTGAAAGATTGTAAGATATCCTCCAATTAAGGATGTGATATGATGCCTTCACCTTAGTCTTGGAGATGGACAACAAAAATTTGTAGGAGAACTCCCTCCTTGCTTTTGTTTAGCTCTTTTGTAAGTTTTGGTCATCGACCACTTTATCTTCAGGAGCTGTTAATCCTTTAAAAACAATTTCCTTTCCACCAATATCGAATTTCATGAGCAATTTAGAGAAATCCCAAGTGATAGGTCCCAAGGTACTTAACCATTGAATTCTTAAAATAGTATCACAACCAATTAAAGGAAGTAGATGAAAATCAACGGTAATTGGAACCTTTTGCACCATGATGCATACCTGTTTGCAACGACGTAAACTTATGAGCTTCTCCCCATTTGCTACTGCCACTTCAAACCAACCCTCATTAGTTGGCGTAATACCCAACCTGTTTGCAATCCTAATGTTTAAGAAGTTGTGAGTGCTTTCTGAGTCCACCGATATTGAGATTTGGTGATTACCTATTCAACCTGGTACCTTCATAGTTTGTGGGATTCACATACCACTAATGGCATGAATAGAAAATTCTAGAGTCGTAACATCCTCTACCTCCATTTCTACGTCCTCATCATCCCCTCCTGCCCAACTTCCTTCAATAAAAAATAATTTTTTGCATTGGTGTCCAGGACTGAACTTTTTATTACGATTGAAACAAAGTCCTTTATCTCTTCGTTCCTATAACTTAGCGAGACTTAGCTCTGATTAGGTATAACTGACTTAGCACTGATACCTCTTTTTGATTCCAATGTATTGATCCGCCTAGTGGAATTCAGACGAGCCTCATATAGCCTTACTAACCTAATGGGAGCTAATAGAATCGTGGGTCTGTAAGCGTGAACATCCGTCTTAATTTGTTCCTTTAATCTACTTGTAAAGCAGCTAACTTGATGAGATGTCGTCAAATGCCCTGCTCTTATCAACAACTTTTCAAATTGTGATTGATACTCCCTTACTGTCCTAATTTGATGTAGCTTCGTTAATTCACCAAAAAAACTCGACAAATTGGGTTGGCCCAAATCGAACATACAGATTGGATTTAAAGATGTCCTATGTAACAATTAGATTTTCTTCATTCAACAGCCGAAGCTATAATTGAGGGTCTCCTTCTAAATTAATAGATGTTGGCAACACCTTATCTGCATATGGAGTTTAATAGAATTCAAAGAATTGTTTTGCCCTACAAATCCATGTTGTGGGATGTTCGTTGCCACTGAAACGTGGAAAATCCATCTTCACTATAAAAGGATGATTGTAATCTATGTTAGCTCTATTTTGGGTATGGTTACGCCTATCAAATTGGTTATTTGAACCGTCCCCGAGTTCACGAACTGTGTGGGTAGTAATCTGATGAAACCTGGCATTCATGGCTGCTAACATCTCCTGCATTTCTTTTAACATCCTTTCTTGCCTAGTTGTTAGTGAACTCACTTCTGTCTCCAAGTGAACAAGCCTTTGTTCCTCAATGTCTGGTTCTGATACCAAAATGATGTGTGGTGGGACTTGAGACCTAGTTACGGGTCTTATTCTGGGAGTTAACACAAAATGAAGCCACGTAAATTGAATAAACGAAAGGAAAAATAAACACGTATCCCATTATCATTCATTTGGAGTTTCTATCATACATTTGCCCTTTTCTTCTTCGACCATAGTTTTCATTCAAATCAATGCAACCATGTGGTTTAATTGATCAAATTATAACAGGAAATATATATTAGGTCAGTTTCATGGTTAAGAGAAGAGAGGAACAACTAGGAGAAAAGTGCCACAACCCACCGGGAGACGAGAACTCTGCCCTGACATGCTAATGTAGAACTACTTGCAATTAGTGATATTAGTAGACATACTGTTACGAGTCCCATATCGGGGAGGCATGGTTCTAGAACAGGCCTTATAAGGCCTTGGGCTCTCCTTCCCTTCAAGCTAGCTTTTGGGGTGTGGTTCTCCCAAGGTGACTTATACTCGTAACAATAAAATTGTTGCGCGAGCCTTTTGTAAGTTCTGAGTATTCCAGAGTGGCCTCCTACCTTTGAATCATGAAACTCTTGAAGAAGTTGTCGAATGATAGAGGATCGAGGTGGCACAACTACACGATTCTTATAATAAATCAAGCCATTATTAGAACTGTATGGCTGACCTGGCTGTTCAGAAGCTTGCTTACTGATTTTCTGCATATAAGAATCATGGTTGGCTTCATTTTTTATGGCTTCCCAAATATGAATTTGGGGAACAAAAATAGCCTCAAGGCAAGGACTCCCAGCGACACGTGACAAAGAATCTGCAGCACCATTTGCTCGACCTGGTTTGTACTTGATTTCGTAGTCATAGCCCAGTAATTTGGCCACCCATTTCTGTTGTTCAGGAGTCGCAATCCGTTGTTCCAACAAATGTTTCAAGCTGCGTTGATCTGTATAGATGTAAAATTTTTGACCCAACAGATAAGG
>JAOQML010000006.1:30468452-30481022 GCA_027568935.1 Erythroxylum urbanii | reverse complement strand
TTTGTAAAGTGTTCAGTGCTAAGTGTTAAGTGATGTGACACGCCACCCTCGCGGGGCACGGATCCGGGTATCACTATTGATATCGGGTTCGGGTTCAGCGGGAGTTGGGGTGTTACATCAAGAATATCAAAGGCGAGAGCAAGAGGAAGAACAAACTTAAGTTTGAAGTTACAAGTAAATAGGTGGGTAATATGTTTATAATTGTTATATGATGAGCTGAATTATTTGCTTGTTTATGTACCTAGATGTTTGCCTTTTTATCATTGTGAATGTGGGAAAAATAATCTGTGATTGATATTATGTTTGCTTTGAAAGACTTTACTGCTTTTGGAATTAATAAGAAGAAGAAAAACATAAATTGCATGAAAATATGAATATGATATGAAATCTGTAAGGATCGAAAATTTGCTTGTGTGGGCAAGAGAGATACCATTTTGTTCGTCACGTGCACGTCCGGTTGTCCGCTTGTGGCATATGAGCTCTGAAAAATGTACTCATTTCATTCATGGTGTAAACTTCGGTTTCTCCATTTCGTTTCATGGGATTCTCTCAAGCCATTATATATGTGCATTTTGTTTTAAATTGTTAAATACAATATATGATTGAATGCTATGTTTTGATCATTGAAAAATTTACATGATTTGATTTGTGTAATAATATGTTTATCTGTGAGTTTGAACTGTAGATAATCTGACTGTTATATTTAAATGTGATATAAATTTATGTATATATTTGGTTGTGTGTGTGGTTCGTCGCTAATGGCTATAACCGTATTAGCTACTAAGCTTCGCAGCTTACCCCACTATTTTTCACTCTTCAGGTGAATAATAAGCAGATCGTTAAACCTTGCAACTTCGGCAGACTCCAAGAATTATTATTATCTTTTGTAACTAAGTTAGTTCAAATACCTTAGGTTGCTTAGAAATCATGCAGTCATGTTTTTTTTTTTTTGGATTATGCTACTGTGATGACTCTAAATATGTAATTGAAGTTATATATAAACCTTGCAACATCTGAGAAATGAAAGTCTTTCTTATTGAGAAATGAACTAATGAATGAAAGAAGGGTTGAAGAACTTCTCTTTTATATATGTGCAGAAATTTCTTCTCTGTTTAGTGTCAATTGTGTTGGGAATAAATTGTTAGTTGTTTAATAGCTTTTAGATAAATATTCTTAAGCAAATGGTTAATTTGGGAGTTATGTATGTATAGTCTATGACTGTTGGATTCGCGTCTTGTGATATAAGAAGTAGTTTTTATATTGACAGTAGAGAGAAAAAGGGGATGAAAATGTGTTCTAAATTTTTAATGAATAAACTGTAATGATCTAGGTATAAATAGATAAAATTGTCTTCATGAAAGTTGTAGCTCTTTCTCTTAGCTTTCTAACGACATAAAGATTTAAATTTTTGGACTTTTGGATTGAAAGTTATGACAAATTGAAGTAGGAGTGTGCAGTCAGGGTTGCACAATCGTGCACATGCACAATCCCGAACAACCCCAATTTTTCATGAATGTCGCACGATCGCGACAAACTACTACTGTTCATCAAAAGTCGCGATCGAGCACATGCACAATTGTGATTCTTTGTTTCTTTAGCCATGCATTTTCTAACGCACGACCGTGCATTCTCAAATGTACGCCCGTGCATTTTTGGGGCAAACCATACATTTTTTATTTGTTTGTTTGTTTGTTTTTAATCCCACCAATTCTTTTTAAAAAGTCCCTCAATTTTGGTGCCTTGTCGCTGCGAAATAAGAACCGAGACCCGGGGCCAACACATATCCTACCTCCCTCCATAACTCCAAAATTATGAGAATAACCCCACCCCTGAAATCTATTCCTCATCATCATATCCAAACCATCAACAGAAAATTTAGTTTTAACGAAGCAAGAAAGTTTACAACCACGTTGTCGTAGGAGATCAACAATACAGTGTTGTCTCGAGGCTTTGTTCAAGCCTTGGACATTCTAGCAAAATACCTTCATTTATCACCTTTGGAGGTTTGGTCACCTCCCAATCGCTTAACTTAATTTCGGTTGCTATTGCCAGTGTATTATCTCTAATAATAAGAAGTTGATCACGCTACCTCTATATCCTATTCGTTGCATCTGGATACTGGCAGGCATCATTTTTTCCTTACCCCTATTTTTGTTCCTATAGGATGGCATCGCATGACACACTCCATCTTGGTTTTTACTAGGGCCTGTCCATGGCAGTTTCATCTTAGATCCATAGACTGTATAGTAGGGGGTTCAACACTCAGATCCATAGACTGTATAGTTTGTCCATGGATCTCAGCCTCTTGTACACCTTTGAGAAATCATTCCTTAGCTAATGTTAGCTCACTTAGCCCTGCATCCTCTCCTTAGATAGGTTGCTACTTAGATCTCACACCATCATCAACAACCTCCTTGTCCCGTGCATAAGCCCTTTGTATGCTTGTCCTGCCTCCATCATCTAACGCATCCTTCATTTGCTTCTTATTATTCTTTGCAATGTTTTTACACTTAAAGGGGTTGTGTCCGAATTTCTTGCAAAGATAACAATAGTTGGGGAAGGTTCCATATTAAACTTTTGTGTGTATCGAAGGTCTCCAGGCATTTTAACACCAAAGCTAATCACTGGCTTCTTTGAAACTTCAACTTTAATCAAGATCCTAGCAAAACCAATTCTGGACTTTGTGCTTATAACCTTATTGGTACATATAGGTTTTCCAACCCGTGATCCCAATTTCGACAGCCCCCTATCATTCCATAACTCTAATGGAACATTTGGGAATTGCACCCAAATATATACCTCCATGAATTCCTTATAATCGAAAGAAAAGCCATAGGGCAATCGTTTGAGTAATAAAGTTTTCCCAAATAGCATATATGGACCTCCTGTTAGTACACTGGTTTGGTCTTCTTCCATGTTAAACTGAAAAATTAACCAACATTGATCATATGGTAAGATCTTACATTTTACACCCCATCTACCAGTTAATCCTTCAAGTGCTTTCAATCCTGAAAATCGCCCTGTAAAGCAACCCACAAGACAAAAACCCCATTCTTTTTCTATATGCACTACATCCTCTTCCTCCATAGTGACCTCGTCATCCACCTCTAAAAACTCCAATTGTAATCCTTGTTTCAATTCCCTATTATTTCTGAATAAGCTTACAAATGATGGTTTTGTTTAGGGCTCATTCCTGACTAGCCGATCAGTAACTTTTTTAGGATCAGTCAATTTGTCAAATGCCTTGAGGGCACTATCTTCATTCTTTGTGCATTCCACTGAATCCATAGAATCAGTGTCATCATATTTGTAGAAATGAAGATGTGGCACCATAAAATCAGTGCCATCAACAGAAAGCATGTTACTCTGTCTTTCCTTGGAAATTCATATTTGTAGCTCATAAATATCATATCTTAGAGGGGCTGAAGTTGGATATTTTTGGCATTTCTCATAAAGTTGGACAATATTTAATTGCATTTTTCAGTTTTTGAATAACTTATCGATTAAGTGACGTAATTTGATCCGAATAAAGATAATAAAGTGGCCCAATAAATTATTTAAGTTAACAGCTCGAAGTATAGGAGGAAAATAGATCCCGATCAATATGAGTCGAACCCATATCAGGCTTATAATCGGGAAGTCCGATATGGATGCTATATAAAGAGGTTAAGGTCTCTTTCAGTTGCTCATGTCATTAGTAAGCATTTGGATTCTCTGACCCGTTAAAAAAACTTAAGTCTTGAGAAAACTGTTAAAAGGCGTTAATCGCATCCTGCTGACCAGTTCTAGTGAATGCGGTGGTGGATTCTCGCTCGCTTTGGCATCAAAAAACTCGTTTGAAGTTATGGAACTGAAATTAAGTATTTTCTGCATTTCTTCATTTATTTCCCTTTCATGTTCGATCCAGAGTACGTAATTAAGATATTATTACGTATAACACGTGGTAACAAAGTGGTAACATGATTGGGTAGTTAAAAATGAAGATATTTTGGTTTTTTTATCATAAGGTTTTGGGAGAATAAAGTTCCGTTTTTCAATTTTTTCTTGTTTATTGTTTCATAAAAGTAGTATGCATGTGTTTACCTTAAAAAATAGGGTGAAAATGAGCCTGAGAGCATGAAAAACGTTGAATCTCGTCGAAAATTGTCTTTTTCTAACTGGGGGACGAAGATCGTCAGGTGCAACAGGAGAAAAGTAATGCCTGAATTGCGGTAAGATTGGCGTTGCATGCGCCAGACAACTGGTGAATGCGTGGGTGGACAGGAGCCTGTCACGTGTTAGCGCATGCAACGCACTTCCCAAACAATAGGGCATGTCAATTGCAGGGGTGTGGATGAGTGCCTGCGGGGGGCGTGTGCCTAGCGCGCACTCCTCACGCCACCCGCAATTGACGTCAACCTACTACAATAAATTTTTAAAAAAATTCAAATTTTCTGAAAGGGTTCCCCGAGGTGTTTTGGATCGATTTCTGGGTCCGAGGAAATTCATAAAGTGAGTTTTTTTTATTTTTCTAGGTTTATTACATTAGTAAAAAATTAAAGCTTAACTCCAGGAAAAGGAATTAAGGAGTTTTGAAGCTGATTTCGAGTGAATTTTCATGCTTTGAACATCACATGAGGGAGATACTTCAATTTAGCGTGTCTCAAGTCTAAGTTCAATGTTTAGGATCGCATCATAGTTAATCGGAAAAAGAATTAAGACATTCTAAAGGCATTTTTGAGTGAATTTTCATACAACGAACTTGCTATAAGAGATATATATAAGGTTCTCGTGTCTCATGTCTCAGGTGGTTAATTTAGTATTTAGTGACATACGATAGTCACTCTAATGAGATTTTTTCACTACAAAAGTCTCAAATAAAGTTTTCAAAAAATTTCTTCAGCACGAGTCTGTGAAGATGAGACTGTGCATTCAGGTTTTGCATTTATTGATGTTACATTTTCACGTATGGTATGCCCATAAAGAGTATGAGGATAACATAAAGATGTATCCCTGTGTTTGTGGACTTTTTGGGTACTGATGAGATTGTAGTCACCACAGTGGCCTTTCGAGTCAATATTTTGAATTATTCTGCTTGCATGTTAGGGGATGTCTCTAGTCTCATGTTTGTTTATTCTGCCTATAAGTGTTGGCCTTACATGGGATTTTGAGATATGCATAAAGACATTAGATAAAGGAGAGTTATTGCTTAAATGATCTATTTGTCTACTAGTAGTAGTGTCATAAGAGTTGATGATTTGTACTCTGATCACTTTTATGTGGAGGTCTAGTTACATATATTGTGTATTCAGCCCAAAGGTGTTTCATAATATGTGTGACCGGATTCTCGTATAGATACTATTTAATGGCTTTAAGTATTGTTGTTATCCTGCATTTGTGTTGATTGTTACATTATTGTTCTACAGTCACCTTTTCTGTCAACCATATCAGTGTCACCATTGAAACCCTGACCGGCTTCAATACGAAGAAGTGAATAGAGAATGTATTGAATGTTATGGAGATGGCTAAAATTGATATGGCCATATGTACAGATAGGTCATCTCCACCTACATCCATGAGCTCGAGAGCTCATAAAGCAGCTTATGCACCCTGGGATCTGTCTAACAAATTATATTTGATGACCATTAAGAGATCCATACCTAACAATCTACTTTAGTGGACTTCCTGACATAGACATAATGAAGGAGTTTCTTGGTAATATCTCCTAAAGGTACATGGTCTCACCTAATGCTAAGATAAGTGCCTTGATGAAAGAACTATTCTCCATGAGGGATACAAGAGAAGGGGAGGTGATGGAGTACACATCAAGAATAAGAGAAGGGGGTGGAGTACACATCAAGAATGGTCTATCTCTATAGTAGACTGAAGATGTTGAATATTCCTCTTCCTGATGTCTTCGTAGTTCACCGGACTTTGAACACACTGCCTCCAGAGTTTAATGATCTAGCGATGACATATTATTCACTGAATAAGGAATAAGACTTCAATGCTTTAATTGTCCCTTATGTTGTTGAGGAGGAGAAATTCTGTTGAGGAGGAGAAATTCAAGCTTGCTACTCCTACAGCCCTCGAAGTAACTAAAGGGAAGGAAAAGGTGAAAACCACTAAGATCAAAGGTAGAAAGTCTAAATCTTCTCCATATGCTAATGTTGGTTAATCCAGTGCTAGTAAAGGTCCTGTGAACATAAAGAGTCAGTAGTATAAGGCTTAGAAGGAAAGACTGAGACCATCAGATAACTCCTTGGCTTATCAATTAATCTAATTATACTATAGCCACATCCAGCTTTTGGTGACTAGATAGTGGAACATCTTATCAAGGTGCTTTCACAATGCAGGGGTTCATATCCAAAATAGAGCCAAATAAAGGAAAATAGAAACTGATGGTTGACAATAATGACGAAGCAAATGTAATATCTATACGGGATGTATATACTAAACCTTACTGCAAGGTTCAGTTTGGCTTTTTACGCGAAATATTTTATATGTGATCTTTGTATCAATTTTGGATAAAGAAGGTTAATGTTTTGTATTTAATGCTTCTGTTGTACAGTTATTGTTTAATGCAAGATATAATGGTACAACTTTCTTGTTATATGGTTTGTATAGAATGTGTCTTACCCCGAATTAGATATATGCTTTTTCGTATCTTATCAAACAAGTCAATAAAGACGGCCCTAATAGAGGATTGGTCATACAGTTGTGGCATAAAGGTTAAGCCACATTTCTAGAGCTAGGGTTGAGAGGTTATCTGGAAACTTGTGTAGACTGTTGAAGGGGTAAGCTGACTGAAATAAGGATAAAGAGGTTAACTTGTGCTTTTGACTTGTTGAGTCTGATACATACATATATTAGAAGACCTTATATAGTTGCATTGTGCTATTTTTGGAATTTTCTGACATTTGTTAATGATTGTTCTCGTTACAGTTTATGTGTTCTTGCTTAAGGAAAGTTTGAAGTTCTTGACGGGTTCAAGATCTATATGACTAATGGTTGAGAATCGATTGGGAAAATCCATCCAGAGTGTCAGATTTGACCGTGAAGGAGAGTATTATGACAAACATAGTGTTTCAAGACAAGAAAATATTTATTTGCCAAATATATGGAATCGGTTAGAATAGTGACTCAGTTCACTATGCTGAGCAGTCATGAGCAAAATGTTACGTTGCTGAAAGGTGTAACCGCACCCTAAAGGACTTGAAGAAGTTAATGTAGAACAGAACTAATCTACCTAATTATCTAGAAGCGTGAAAATTCAACCTTACAAACATTCATATATGGGGCTACCTTACTAAGATAGTATAATCCTTATAAAGACAAATTGCATACTCATTTTGCTCAGTGTTGTTTAGTCGAATATCTTGACTACTCTAAAAGCTACAGATTTTGCTGTACAGAAGGAAAGACCAAAATAGTGAAATCATAAACAGCTAAGTTTTTGGAA
The DNA here is from genome assembly GCA_027568935.1 of Erythroxylum urbanii. Classification (NCBI taxonomy): domain Eukaryota; kingdom Viridiplantae; phylum Streptophyta; class Magnoliopsida; order Malpighiales; family Erythroxylaceae; genus Erythroxylum; species Erythroxylum urbanii. Next base: position 30,473,581 of record JAOQML010000006.1, on the reverse strand, counting down.
TACAATGTCTGTGATGATGGTGGGTGTTAAGTTGTCATTTTTGTGCTAAGTTTAGGGATAAATCTCTTTAATGTGTTGAAATTATTATTCAAATTTAATAGACTTGTTTCTTAATTGTTCTCAGATGATTGTCAACATATGAAATATGAAATTGGATCAAAAAGATGCAAAGAAAGTAAAGAAAATTCGAATTCATATTTAGCAGAAAAATAATTGACTAAGCGTGGGCATGTGCAAGGAAAAAGATTATCTACAGAATTTGATTTGAAATAAGATTCGATCTACCTAAGATCTTCATGATTTTAGGAATCAAGTTGTTGCCTTATTGATGGGGATCTGCAACCTAAATATATGGGGAGTGTATCTGCTGAAGATTAGGATAGGAGGGAAGAGGGAGGAGATTGAAAATCATTAAATATATTCACTGTTCACGTTGGAGTCTTAGTTTTTAGTTTTACATTTTTTGCAATAGTTTTTCTAGTTTTTAGGATTTTTCGTATTTTTCTAGAAAAAGACCAGAGATTGAGACTTTGTATTTTGCTATTCTTCTGTTGGTTTTTACTTTTGATATGAGTAGCTGAATTCTTCTTCTTGGTTAAAGGGAACCACATTATCATCTAGTATGAGTGAGATTTCTAAATAAAGTTTATTTCATTGATGAATATTAAATGTCTTCTGAATTGCTTTTGATGATTGAATTGATTGATTTCTAGGGTACTCAACTAGGAATTGATTTGTTTAATTTATAGCTAAATTAGTAGGATTTGACGTTTAGTCTTACTAATCCAAAGTAGCAATTAGGATTACCATACGATAGAGTTTGAAAATTCTAAGAAGACACTTAACTTAATTAAATGCATGTCGGACGTGTGTTGTCTTGTTCATTGGTTTCTTAGTTCTTAAAGCTACTAATCAATTAAACTTAAGATCATATCTAAGTTTTTGAATAATAAGAATGTTTAGAATACATGTTTCTATCCATTTAATCTTAAGATAAAACATTACCCAATGAATGTTTGTTAATGGACTGAGTTTTATATCGAGGATCCATATTATTTTTGTTAATTTTCAATTTTCTGCCATTTTTAATTTCTTAAATTTACGTTAATTCAAACCCCCCCTAATTTGTTTTAGTTGTCAACTTGTATAACATTTGCCGTTAGAATTTCTCGTGGGAACAATCTCAACTCTTCACTAACTACATTTTTCATTGCTAAAGTTGGTATTAATTTGGTTGCAGGCGACAACATTATCAGTGGGCCCTTTAACCCTTCAGATGATAGTAAGAAGGATACTATAGTTATTATGTACTCGCTACTCATACAGTTAGATCTGGTGGATCTAGGTCTTTATAGCGTGCCTATACGGGAACAGGAACCCATACTTATACACATAGAGGTTCCTGTGGGTACAAGATCAAATGCAGTTGCAAAGATCCACTAGAGTCAAATGACCTGCTATCCCATCTGAATACATAGTCTATTTGGTGAACAAGATTATGATGTTAGATAGTTGCGGATCTAGTTACTTTTACAAGAGCTATTTCTGGACCCAATGCGAATTTGTGGTGGGATCCAATGAATGATTAGATGTAATCCATGAAGCATAATAAGGTATAGGAGCTGGTTGATTTCTCATAAAATTGCAAACCCGTTAGTTGTAAATGAGTTTGAAAGACCTAAAGGATTTTGGGATAAAGTTCAGTGATTTATGGGATCGTTCAGTTGCCTGATGGTTCACTTAAGGAGAAAGGTTAACTTTAATGTTGCCTTTTTGCCACATATCCTCAAATGATACATTTTCAGTAATTATGGTAATTGTAGCTCGTGATGATATAGAGTTACATCAGATGACTATAAAAATCGCTCTCCTGAATAACAACCTTTATAAAAAGATCTATATGGTATAACCTAAAAGATTTTAGGATCCAGATGGAACTGACATGGCTTGTACATTAAGCAGATCAATATATGGTTTACATCAAACCTCCCTAAAGTGATACCTTACGTTTGATGAGGTTGTGACCTCTTTCGACTTCGTGAAAAATAAAGTTAAAAAATGTTTGTATAATAAGGTCAGGGGGAGCAAAGTTATCTTCCTATTACTATACGTGGATGATACATTACTCACGTCAAATTACTTGACCATGTTGTATGAGGTTAAATGACTTTTGGCCAAGCATTTTGACATAAAGGACCTTGGTGAAGCATCTTTTGTCCTAGGTATGTAGATTTACCGAGACAAATCTTAACACTCATTATGCCTCTCATAGAGTGCATACATTAAGCGAGTGCTATAAAGGTTTAATACGGTTAACTGTAAACCTGTTATAGCACCAATCTCTCGTAGTGAAAAATTATCTTTAGCATAGTGTCCAAAGAATAAAGTAAAGAGGGAGGTTATGAGGAATGTTTCATATTCTAGTATAATTGGTAACCTGACATATACCCAGGTGTGCACTAGGCTGAACATTGCAATAGTTGTTAGACTGCTTGGTCAATATCTGACTAACCCAGGTATAGACCACTATAGTGCAGTTCAGAAAGTGTTGAGATACTTAAAGGGAATCAAGGATTATATGTTGACATATAGAAAAGTCAGCAGTTTAAGCCTCGTAGGGAATCTAGATTCAAATTTGATCTATGTGTCCAGAAGATAGAAAGTCCATATCAATATAAAGGTTTAAGTTTGCAAATGGTACAATGTCGTGGAAGAGTGTCAAGGAGACACAAGTGACTTCCTCGACCATTTATGCAAAGTGCATGCTGTGAGGCTGCTTCACAAATGGTTTGGCTCAGAACTTTGATTTTTGAGTTGTCTGTGGTTGAGTCAGTAGATAGACCCGTTCGGTTGTACTGTGATAATCTTGCTACTATGTTGTTCAATAATAACAAAGAATATCACATGGTCTAAGCATTTATAGGTCAAATATTTGACCATAAAGGAGTTGATATGAAAGGGTGATATTAAGATTTGGAGCATTTCAGGACTGAGAAAATATTAGCTGATCCTTTAACTAAAGGATTTCGCCCATTTGTGGATCGAAGACAAGTATAGGGCATAGATGTATTGAAGTCCTTAGACACTGTTAATTAGGGGATCGTTATATTTACTCTATGTACATTTGTACATTTATACATTTTGTTGTGTTATGATAGTATGGTGGTTCATCAATAAAGATGATCATCATCATCATTTATCCTTATTACGTGTTATCATACATAATCATAATACATATAAAAGTCTTGAGATCTATGTCAATTTAAGCATTTTAAATGTTATTGGACATATATACAGATTGACCTTAAGACTATATTATTTGGACACATACAGTTTAGTATGGATATCCATAAATTTTGACATAACATAAGGAGATATAAGTTTTTAATCCCATAAAGGTTCTCTAATGCAGTTTAGCATTCAGTTAGAGAATATAAAAGTTTTCTTTAATGTTGTTTTGCATTTGGTAAGAGAAAATAGGATTTTGCTAATGCGGTTTAGCATAAATTTTGGAGAAATCGAGACCTATAAACAAAGATGATATAATTTAGATTATACAGGTATCATCTTAGTTTGTCATACTCTATTTTTCCATTCATGTTAGTAAGGTATTAGATATACGTGATTGTATTGAATCTGTATAACATATGACACATGTATTTGATACTTTTTGGTATCGAAAGCCTTGTAGGACGGAATGATGGATTTTTGTTATCAATTGTTTTTAAACCTAATTAACTAATACAGTAGTGTGATTTAACTGAGTTTTTAAACTGTTTTAAACTTGAATCAACACTGCAATTAAGTATTGTCAAAGGAGGAGAATATTGGATATTTTTTACATTTCTTGTAAAGTTGGACAACATTTAATTTTATTTTTTGGCTTTTCAATAACTTATTAATTAAGTTACGTAATTTGATCCGGGTAAAGATAATAAATTGGCCCAATAAATGATCTAAGTTAATGAGTCGAAGTCTAAGAGGAAAATAGATCCTGATCAGTGTGGATCGAACTCATATCTGGCCTATGATAAAGAAGCTCAATATGGATGCTATATAAAGAGGTTAAGGTCTCTTGTAGTTGCTCATGTCATTCGTAAGCATCAGGATTCTCTGATCCGTTAAGAAATTTTACATTTTGAGAAAATCGTACAAAGGCATTAACTGCATCCCGAGGAGCAGTTCTCATGAAGGCGGCGTTAGATTCGCGCTCATTTCGGTCTCGAAAATCTCGTTTGAAGTTATGGAGTTAAAATTAGGTATTTTCTGCATTTCTTCATTTATTTCACTTTCACGCTTGACCCATGATACGTAACTAAAGTCCCTTTACGTATAATAGCTGATCCGTTGTTGAATAAATATGACATTTTTGTTGAATGTTAATGGATGATGAAGTATTGCCCAACTACAGGTTGATTTGCCGAAGAATAAGCATGGGTTCGATGAGGCTTTCAATTACAAGGAAGAGCAGGACTTGGACGAAGCTTTGAAAAGATAAGTTACATCAATAATTATTACAGTTATCTACGACAGCGAATTCTTGCTCTTCAATGGCTTCTGGCTTCTGCAGGTACTTTCCTCAAGGCGTAGACGTATACTTTGAATTTGAAAACGTTAGTGGAAAGATGCTTGATGCAGTGCTACGTAACATAAGGTTAAATGGACGCATTTCAGTGTGTGGGATGATATCACAGTACCATCTTAAAGAGCCCGAGGGAGTAAAAAACCTGCTGCATCTTAGACTGTATTTGGATAGGTGGTGCGGTGGGATAAGTACTTATTTATTGCAGTTTTCAAACGTAGTCATATATTTGAATATGCGGGCGAACAATCAGAGATTGGAGAAAAGTGCGGTGTCACCGCAGAAATCGATAAGCAAAAAAAGAGTTGCAGTAAGAAAGTGCTTCTGTAGTAGAAATTCTACTTTTCATTAATAATCTTCTGATAATTATTATTTTCCACTATATCCTCAACTAATAGAAAGCAAGTCCAACATATTTATAATTTATATTTATATGACTAATAATATATTTTTTATGAAATATTTTATTTACTAAATTTATTTTATTTATATTTTTCTTATTTTAATTTAACAATTTAATATTTATAATTTGAAGTTATATGACTAA
>JAOQML010000006.1:30453555-30468352 GCA_027568935.1 Erythroxylum urbanii | reverse complement strand
ATCATTAGCTTGCAAAATTAGTGAATTAGGGGGCCTTTGGATAAATATACAGCCTAATTAGGACTTAGTGTAAATTTAGCACCTTATAGATTGTCACATTCGTTCATAATTTGAGGCCTTTTAGCTAAGTAGCTTAACTAGTATTCTTTTCCTGGAAACGAATTATAGTTTAAAGCAACAAGGTAGGCAATAAAAAAAAGGTTAATAAGTGTTCAATAATCACTATTTCGCTGGCCTTCGGGTTATGAATAGAACTAGTAGCCAATTGAAAACGTGATATAGCTGAGTAACTGGATCGACACGCATCACAAATGTGTGCCTTCGCGTAAAAAGGCTATAATTTCAACCAAGCTGTTAATAAATGACTTTTTTGAGTAACCGGATTGATATTCATCACAAATGTTTGCCTCCGAGTAAAAGGCTAAATCCCAGGTGAAAATAATAATAATAATAAATAAATAAATAAAATTGTGTGTTTAAATAAATACCTACCGAACTTGTGATAGGCTTGAAGTTTCAAGGACTTATACCTAGGAGCAGTTACCAAGTCTGAGGAATCAAAAAATTATTAATGTGTGTGCACAATTGAAATGGATAAATAGGTTAACACTTGGTCTTGAGATAGTTGTATATTTAGTTCAAAGCCCCTAGACGCATATTTTACATGATAATGATTTGAAAAAATTCGAATGGGTGTGTCCAAGATTAAATTTAGTTCATGAAGATTAGAGCCATTGTCACATTATTACATGGTGTGTTTGTTTTGTTAGGTGTTGTTGTGTTGTTTGGTTGAGGACAAGCAAACGTTTAAATGTGGGGATGTTGATAGTTGTGATTGGCATTGTGTTTTAGGGGTTTGATTTGTTAAGTAATCAGTGTTAATTTGAGCATTTAGTGTGTATTTAGGTTTCAATTTTGTTAGTTTATGTGTTTAATTGTTTTTATCGGTTAGTTTGAATCTTTGAGCTTAATTTATTTATTTTTTAGGTACCTTGATGTGTATGCTAGTGTTGCAGGGTAAACAGGGAAGAACAGGAAGATTTAAAGAGTTTCAGGCTAAAAGACATAGGCCACGATCGTGCACATTGACCACGATTATGACAGAAGAGGAAGAGCCAACAGCAGCTAGAGGTCAAGTCAGGCCACGATCGTGCACTTCAGGCCATGATCGTGACAGAAAGGTTAAAGTGCAAGCCATAATCGTGATAGATAGGGCCATGATCTTGCCCTGCATTAGACTGACACGAAAACTCAATTTTTGGGTAATTTTTTGGACCGTTTTGACCCCGAGTTTGACCTAGAGCTGCTACAAAATAAATAGAACAATAACTAGCAACCACCAGAGTTTTTAGAGAGCCGAGAGAGCTGTGCAAAAAATAAGATTCTGCAAAAATTCAAGAGAACCTTAGAGAGAGATTAAGCGATTAAGGAAGGAGACGAAGGAAGAGAGGCACGGAGATACGTTTGACGCGATGTACTTCCCGGAACAAGTGGTTTCTCGCAGTTGCTACCTTCGAGATCCATTTCGTCAGTATTTTCTAGTTTTTATTTTGATTTCATTGATGTATGAGATTTGGATATTGATTAGGAATATTATCATTGAGTGTTGATCTTTTGTCTAAACTCACCTTCGGGTTTTTTATTCTTGAGAATAATAAAATTTATTTGATTGTGTTTTATTTTGATGTAATTGTTATTCAATTTTGATCCTTCATAACTTGGCAATAAATTGAGAGGGTGAGCCGATGAAAATCATCGATTTAGGCTAACGAGGGTTAGGTAAATCGATAGGTAGAGAGTTGAAGCAAACCGATAGAGTCGTGTAATGAGAGATTGAGCATAGATTTTCGGTAGATTAATAGACAACTTTAGAACTAATTTATGTTTTGAGCTAATTGTGGATCGAGAGATCACAATTTTCATAATTTGAACTAGGGACTATTAATTAGGGTTAAGAATTATAACTCGAGAGAGAGTAATTCACCCTAGGACCGCCTGGACCCTTTAAGTCGAAAATTACATAATTGGGTAGATTTTCTTTAGTTTCGAATTAATTCCCCATTTCTCTCAATTGGTCACTTCTAGGTTGAGTTTTAGATTATTTATGTGAGCTGGCTATTTTGTTCATTCTTTTGGTGCTTTAATTTCTCATATTTAATTCTTGATTAATTTTGATTTCTACAGTAGTTGTTTAATTAGGTATTGCGAACTTAGCTGTCGTTAGATTTTAGGACTAGTTTCCTTCCTCGTGGGATCGACATCTTAGGTACCACGCGAACGACCGGTGCGCTTGCGGTAATTACCAAGGTTATAAATAGTAAAACTTAGTGCGTGTAACCCTGAGCGAATAGATTTGTCACATTTTGAGACAAGTTCAAGGATAAGATAATTGGAATTACAAAAGTTGGTAAAGAAGATCATATTACAATTAAAAATGTGCTTTTAGTGGAAGGATTAAAGAAAATTTTATTAAATGTAAGCCAAACTATTTGACAAATCTTACGAAGTATGTTTTAAAAGAAACTCATATATTTTTTGGAACCATTAATAATATAATTGCATTTAGGTAAAAGGTAAAGCAAAATTTATACAGTTAATCTTACTGAAATCTCTAAAAAAATGTGAAGCTTTTAATGTATATAAATAAAGATGCATAAATTTGGAAAAAGAAGCTTGGGCATGCAAGCATAAATCTTATCTCTAACCTCAACTCCAAACAACTTATTAGTCAACTTTTGAGCATTAAGTTCGAGAAAGAGATGTGTGGAGGTTACTAAATAAAATAAAAACAAGAGGCCATTTAAGAGCAAAAGTCAGTAACTTTTACTAGACCTTTGCAATTACTTCATATAGATTTGTTTGGCACCATCAAAGTTGTTATTCAAGCTAAAAAAGTTGTGCATTTTTTGTCGTAAATGATTTTAAGAGATTCACAAGTGTATTATTCCTAGCTATCAAAGATGAACCCTTTAGGGCATTGATAATATAGTTTCATTCTAGGTAAGAGAGAATGTAACATTTATACAATTATTTTAATGATACCTCTAACAAAAATGTGAAATGTCTAATAGTTACAAGTGAAGATATAAGAATTTGGCATAGGAAGCTTATACATACAAGCATAGATCTCATCTCTAACCTCAACTTTAAACAACTTGTTAATGGATTTATGAGAAATAAGTTTGAGAAAGACAAAGTGTATAGAGCTTTCCAAATGGACAAATAAATCAATAGCTCATTCAAGGGTAAAAAGAGTAACATCTATCAAACATTTATAATTACCTTACATACATCTGTTTAGCCCTCGTAGAGTTGTTAATCAAGGTAATAAAAGTTAAGTATTTATCATAGTAAATGATTTTAATAAATTCATATGTTTATTATCTTTAGCTAACAAATATGAATTATTTAGAGCATTTTTTTATTTTGTTAAGAGATTTTAAGATGAAAAGAAACTCTGCATTGTATCAATTAAGAGTGATCATGGTAAGGAATCTGAAAATAACTTGTTTAAATCTTTTTGTGAAGAAAGTGACATTTTCATAATTTTCTACTCTTATAACTCCTCAATAAATTGGAGTCATTAAAAGAAAAAATAGGGCATTGCAAGACATGGTTTGAATAATGATAAATGAATATTGATCTCTCAAAGTATTTTTAGGCAGAAGTTGTAGCAACCACGTATCATATATCTAATAGAGTCTATATAATACCAACTATGGATAAAAATTCTTATTTTAAAGTGTTCGATTGTAATTGTTATATTTTGGCATTATTTTAAAGTGTTCGATTATAATTGTTATATTTTGAACACTAAGAATAATTTGGGTAAGTGTGATTTAAAAGTGGATGAAATAATTTTTCTAGGTTACTCCTTAACTAGTAAAGCATATAAAGAAGAATCTTGCTGTAAAGACCCATGCATATTATTTTTGATGAATTTAACCATTTTGCTTCCAATAGAAGTCTTGAAGCTGAAAATGTAGATTTATCTAAGGATTTGGAGAAATTAACTCTTGAAGAAAATAAGAAAGATCACAAAGACACCCTACAAGAGTAAATTATTGAACCAAGTGAGGAGATAAGAAGGATGAGAAGCTTCTAATGAATTAGAAATTCAAGAAGAATCATCCTTTGAATCAAATAAAAGGTGATGTTAAAAAATGGATAATTACCAGATCTCAATTTAGAAAAATATCACATCTTGACTTATCTCAAATGGACTCTAAAACTATAGAAGAAGCCCCAAGTGATTATTATAAATGAAAAGTAAGGTTTGAAACTTGGTTCTTAAACTTAAATACCACCAATCATAGGTATTAAATGGGTATCTAAAAATATTAGAAGAATTAGATGGTATTATGAAAAACAAAGCTAGATTGGTGGCTAAAAGATACAATCAAGAGAAAGTCATAGACTAGGAAAATTTTGCATTGGTAGCTAGGTTAGGAGCTATTAGGTTATTACTTACATTTACATCTTACATGAAATTTAAATTGTTTTAAATGGATTTCAAAAGTTCTTTTTTACATGGTTTATATAAACAATTATGATAATCAAACCCCCAATTTTGAAAATCGTGGGGCACTTGACAATATTTACAAACGTGCTTTATAATATAGAGCTACTAAAGACTAGTATGATAAGTTTTTTTTAAAAAAAAGGGTATACTAAAGGCAAGGTTGATACAACACTCTTTATTAAAAACCATAAGTATGATATTCTAATTATTCAAATTTATGTTGATAATATTATCTTGTGTTATGAATGAAAGTATGTGTAAATATTTTATAAGTGTAAATTCAAAATAAGCATGATGAGTGAGCTCAACTTCGTTTTAAACTTTAAATCAGGCAAATGAAGGAAGACATCTTCATTAATAAAGTGAAGTATATGGAAGAACTATTTAAATGCTTTATAATAGATCAAGCCAAACTATTAGGGATAACTACGGGCATCATAAATAAGTTAAACAAGTAAGAAGAAGGTAAGCTAGTAGATGTAAAGCTCTATCAAGGTATGATTGGTATTTTACTTTATTTTATCATGCCTCGCAGCTAAAAGTGCATTTTGAACATCAGTGTTTACAATAGAATACAAAATAGTCCCTAACATTTTGAAGTGTTCAAATTGAACCCTAACATTTTGAAAACATTCAAAATAGACCTTAAATGCATGGAAAATTTAATGGGGTTAGCTCCTCATTAGTTAACTGTCACGTCAATACTAATGAAACATTTTTTTAATAAAAAGTAGACCCACTACCACATGGCAAGTGCAACCCACTATCTGAAATGTATAATAGTAGGTTCCACTGCTATGTGGCAAGTGAGACTCATTGTTTGAAATATATAATAGTGGACCCCACTTTCATGTGCCAATGGGCCCCACTTTTTAATTAATTTAAATTTATTTTATGGCAATAGGACCCACTTTCTATTTTGAAAATATAAAAATTAATGTCATATCAACATAAACATGGCATTTAATTGACAGAGATTTATCCTTATCAAATTTTCTATCTATTTAGAGTCTATTCAAAATGTTTTAAAGACGTTAGGGTTTAATTTGAATGCTTTAAAATGATAGGGTTCAAGTTGTATTCTATTGTAAAAGTTAAGGCTCAAAATGCACTTTTGGCCTCAGAAATAAGTTAAACTAGTATGAAGAAGGCAAGCTAGTAGATATAAAGTTCTATCAAGGTATGATTGGTAGTTTATTTTATTTTATCATAAATGGGCCTAATATTATATTTAGTGTACGCTTATGTACTAGATTTTTATTGACTCCTAGGGAAACCCACCTTATAACCGTCAAGGATATACTTAGAGTTGGCAAATAGGCTCAGGCCTAACCCAAAATCAATGGGTCAAGCCTAGGCCCATTGCCACTCGTAGATATACTTATATACCTATTTAGCATATTGTCATTGGGACTTTGGTATTCGAAAGAAACATTTTTTAAAATTGGTTATTAAGAAGTGTATTATTTTTGTAGACTTCTTAGATAAGAAAAGCACTTCTAAAACTTGTCAATGTCTAGGAAATTCATTAATATAATGATCTAGTACGAAATAAAATTCAGTTGCATTATCAAATGCGAAAGTCGAATATATTGGACCCTAAATTTTTTCTTAGAATTTAGTCAATTAATTTAATAAGCATAAATAGAAATTAGAATTTTTTAAAAAAAAATTAAATTAGAATCTGTTGGAATTTAATCATGACTATATTTTATTTCCATATGTTTGCATGAATTAAACAGAGATGTTAGAATTAAGTTAGTGTGTAATAGACATAAGAGAATAAAGGAATAAGTAGACATTAAATTAAATGTGAAAGGGTAAACTTGGAAGGACCGTAAGTGGTTTTAAATAAATAAGAAAAGAAATGAGAAAGAGGATGTGAAGAGTGCGTGAGGCCTGTTAGAGAAGCTAGGAAGAAAGAAAAGAAAAACGTAGAAGGAACTAGAAGAAGAGAAGGAGAAAACGAACCAGAAAAAAAAAGAAGAAGGAAAGAAAGAAAAAGGATAAAGAAGAAGAAGGAATAGGATTCATCTAAGCTTTAGGTAACCTTCATCTTTTCTTCTTGTTTTGGTAGAAAAAAGAACTAGAGAAAATGACTTTCTTATGCTGGAAATAAAGGCAGAAAGGAGAGGACCAAGAAACCCATTTTTGATTATTAAACCTTTATAGATTTTCTATTTGTATATTTGTTTATAATTTTTTTTATTTCAAGGAAACCAAGAAAATCCAAGGCAAGAGCAAGAGGACAGGCAAACTTGAGTTTGGATTTACAATCAATTAGGTAGGCAATATGTTTATAGTTATTATAGATGATGGGCTGATTTCTTACTTGCTTATATGATAAATTGCTTAACTTTGAATTATAGTGATTGGTATTATCATGTTATGCCTTGAAAGATGTTACTGCATTTGGTATTAATGAAAAGAGGAAAAAGCAAAGAAGCATGAAAGTATGAATATGTGATGACATGAATTGAGCATCGAAACTTGCTTATGTTTGGGCAGAAGAGATACCCTTTCATTCATCACGTGCACGTTGACTTAAAGTCTTCTCCCGACTGTCCGCTTGTGGCACATAAGCTCCTAAGAATTGAACTCATATAGTTCATAGTGTAAACTTCGGTTTCTCCATTTAGATCCATGGGAATCTCTCAAGCCATTATGTTGTGCATTTCATTTTGATTTATTGAGCATGATACACACTTGAGTGTTATGTTGATGGTTAAACATATATGATATGATTTATGTGATATTTATGTGCTAACATTTTTACTACGAGTTCTTTGAGCTAGAACTGTAGATAATTTAATTGTTAAATTAAAATGAGATAGATATATATATATGCTTGATTGTGTGTGGCTCGTTACCAATGGCTATAAACCTATTAGCCACTGAGCTTCATAGCTCAACCAATTATTTTTTCCCACTCCTCAGGTGCAGAAAGAAAAGATAATTGATCCTTGCAAGCTTTGGCAACTCCAATATATCTACTTTTTGTAACTAAGTTAGTTCGACTATATTTTGGTAGCTTTATAGGCATATTAAGCATGAGCATCCATTTATATTTTGTATTATGCTATTGATGTGACCTTTGATATGTAACTAAAGTTATGTACAAACTCTGTTTTGATTTAAGTAATGGAAGTAAGAGTCGAAGAAGTTTCCCTTCTGTACATGTTCAAAACTATCTTTTGTGTTAGGATGTTAATTGTTGTTGGAAATGGAATAGTATGTGGTTATATGGCCATGGATAGTTTTAAAATAAATTGTTATGCTGAGTGTCATGTATGTACAATTAGTGCTTGTTGAATCTGAGTCTTTTTTAGAATATGTGAAAAGTTCATAATAGGCGATAGAAAAAAAAAGGAGACTCAGTTGTAGCATTACCCTGGACAAAGTTAGTGGCCTAGCTTTTACGAATAAACTATATTAATCTAGGCAGAATAATTTACAAGTTTGAGTATCATAACCCTTCACTCGGGGTACACGATCATGCACTAGCACAATCGTGACAGAACCCCTCTTTCACTAGGAGTGCATGATCATGCTTGTGCACGAGGGTGACAGGTGAACTTGCCAAAATTCAGCATAAACACTTTTTTTAAAGTGCTTCCAGCCTTCTCCTCACTTGATCTTCACCCAGTCCTCTCATAATGTAGCCATAAAATAAGTACCGAGACCCGGGCCCAATAGAATATATAGGGATTAAAGGTTTTTGTGCACAAATTTTATGGCTTAAGCAACAACTTAGGGACTATAGTATGGATCTTATGAATATACCCATTATATATGACAACACTAGTTCTATATGCCTCAAATAACCCCATTCAACACTCCAAAAGTAAGTACACAGGAATTAAATATCATTTCAATAGAGATCATGTTTAAAATTAGGTTATTGAGTTAGAATTTATTGATACACTACGTCAATTAACTAATATATTTATTAAACCAATAGGAAAGGATACATTTTGTGTGATTAGGAGATAATCGAGTATAATTTATTGGAATTCTATCTGATAAGGATCTCAATAAGTGCTTAAATTTGATTTTGGTTGTTGTTTATTTGTTTTTTTTAATATTAGTTTGGTAAGATATTAGATAATTGATTCTTTTTTATATTTCTAAAAAAAGGGAGAGAAAGTTAGTGATATTGAAGGAAAGTGATTATTTTCAATATTATCTTAAGAAAATGATACTAGATTCACAAGAAGTAATTAATTTTGGTGTTATTATGGTAATCGTTATACAAAGGTTAATATGTATATAAAAATAAATTAAAATTTTGTTATTTTATGATGCATGAATTTAAGGGAAACTATTTAATTATATTGCCTTAGAATAATAAACCGTATATGTTTGATTTTTTCGTTATTTATCTAATTTCACAAAATATTTTGTCATCATCAAAAAGAGAAAGAATATTGAATTAAGGAAAGTTACTATCCATGTTTTGATGATAATAAAATATAAGTACTACTGATGGGTTTGATTTTTGTGAAAGCAATATGAAAACAATAATGGTCATACACAAATAAAGACATATCTCAGTAAGATATTAGAGAAAAGTTGGAATTCAAGTTATTCAAATGAAGAACAAAATCATGAAAAAGGTAGAACAAACACAACAAAGTCATAAATTAATGTTTATTGTACTTCTTACTTAGTCATTTTGATATTTTAAAGGCTCATTGTTTGTAAATACATCATTATTTTAACTCATGAATCTTTTCAATCATCGAGAGGAATTAAGATTTCGATTTAAAAGAAAAACCCTCTTGATTTTTGAGACATTCTATGAAGAACATCTAAAGAAGTGTTTAAGCCAATTTTGCATTAAGAAAAAACAAGTTTAAGTATTTTAAGATATTTGAATAATGAATTTAGGTGTGTTGTTTGACTAGTAGGTTAAGGTTGTTAAAACTTGTGTGCTAAAATTTCGCCTTATGAGATTTAGTATTCAAGAATTGAACATGAACGCTACCCTAACGTGAGTTTTATAAGACGTGATCATGTTTTATGAATTTTAACAGTTTGAAGTTTTGAGTCTATTATCCTAAAAGCTAAATTATATAAGGTGTGATCTTGCTCATGAATTTTAGCATTTTAGAATTTAAGACCCAAATTCTCTGTAAATAAGTAAAATAACTAATCCATGATAAGCAAATAAAATTATATATAATTAAAACATAACTAATAAAATTATCATATTTTGGGTTGTCTCCTAAAAAACTTAATTGTTTAACGTCATTATGCTTGATGAACCTTCTTCTTCTCAATCTTATACATATTAGAGAAATGTGAAATAAATATTTACCACACTTGAAATTGGAATCTCCTTATAAAATAATTTCAATCTATATTTTTTAACCTTAAAGATCTTCTCGATATCTAAACTTTTTGTTTTCACTCTACCATAAGGAAATATATTTATTAGTGACAATAAAATGATCAAGCTATCTAGAATGTAACTTACCTAGCATAAGCTTTAATCGATAACTATATAATAACACTTTCTGTCCCACCTCATATTGCTTCCTCAAGATCATATTATCATAGAACAATTTGGTTTTCTCTTTGTAAATTCTTAAATTTATGTAAGCAGCCAACCTTAGTTCCTCTAACTCTTGTAATTGCAATTTCTTTGCCTTTCAAACTTAACAAATCCATCTTACAACATTGCACCTTCCATTAAGCTTTACATCCAATCTCTATTGGTAAATTACAAAAATAATTACAAGCTTTACCAAAAACTAACTTACAAGGAGAAATTTCTATCGGTATTTTATAGGTTGTACGATATGCCTAAAAGTCATCGTCTAGACGTAAACTCCATCTTTTCTTCCAGTATTCATCATTTTTTCCCAAATAGATTTTACTTCTCTATTCGATACTTTGGCTTGTCCATTCATTTATGGATGATAAGCGATGATTACTCAATGATGCACTTCATACTTTCTAAACAAAACCGCCACCGTCTTTTGGCAACATCTTTTGTCCTTTATTCAATCATTTCATCTAAATAGACATATTTCAGATAATCAAGTAAGGCCTTCAAATTTATCCTTATAGTGTTTCTAAAGGTGTCTAAGATCTCTTTCATATTCATCTTTTTTAATTTAGCCACCTACAAAGAAAGGAGGTACACATGCGTTAGATGATATAGGTAAAGAAAAATTAGATTTTACTTTAGTTGCATCTTGAGATGGAACTTCATTTTTCTTATCTACTTCTTTATGTTGTTTTACCTCTATTGGTAATGAACATCCAAATTTAATTTTGTTCCCACTTCTCAATGTCATTGCATTCATTTTCTCCTTAAAATTCACCACTATTTATGAAGGTAATTTTCCTGATGTTTACTCTTCTAATTTACTAAGAGGTGGCTAATTGAGTTATATGATTTCTTATGTTTTAAAGGTTTGCTTTTGTTTCCTGTTGAAATTGTTAAGTATTAGTAGCAAGTGCCTTAAAAAATTTTCCCAAAGACATACCTGAATTTGAAGATTGAGATTGAGCATATGTAGGTACTTAAGGTTGTGTATTGAAATTGTGACGTTAGTATCTTTATTATGCTCCTTGATTTTCATAGTTAAAGTTCAGGTGATCTCTCCATCCTAGATTATAATGATTGGAATAAAGGTCATATTTTTGTTAAGATTGACTAATAAATCCCCCTTTTGTGCTAGCTTCTTGAAGGGAATCTTATTGTAATGTAGGAAACATATTTGTAAGATTCCTAAGGAATAAGCATATTTTGCACACTTATGCTGATTACAATTGATCTACAACCATTTAATAAACTAAAGCAATCAAATATGAAATTTGATTACTAAAGCTCCTCCACTGGTTGCATCTACCATAATTCTATCCATTGGCAATGGCCCTTCTTAAATTACTAAAGTAAAAGTTGGTCAGGAATCTAATAGTGTGGGCAGCTAGCACATAACTCTTTAAACCTCTCCCAATATTCATATAATGTTTCTCCATGAATTGTCTTATTCTATATATCTTCTTTCTAATATTAGCTACTCGTGATGTAAGAAAGAACTTCCCTAGCAATAACCTTTTCATCTCATTCCATATTGTCACTAAGCCAGAGGGAAGAAAATAAATTCAATCATTTACCTTATCTTTCATTAAGAATAGAAAGGCTCTAAGATTAATTTTCTTTTTTGTAACTCCTTATGGCTTCATTCCAAAGTAGAAAACATTAAATTCTTTCAAGCGTTTATAGATATTCACCTATAAGACCACGAAAAATAGGGAGTAAATGAATCAAACCATATTTTAATTTAAAATCTACCTCAACATTTAGAAATCTTATGCATAAATGTTATTAACTCAAATTTAGTGTCATTAACTCTCTCAACATCCTAGTGTTAGGATTTGTCATCTTTTCTTCATCTTCTTGGAAATTATAGTATTCACTAATTGTTAGTTCTATCTTAACTTTCACCTTTGAAGGTGAATGACGTTTTCCTTACTTAGTCTCTTTCATCAAACCACACATTATCTTCTTAATTTTTTGATTATATTGCAATTTAATTGTATGCAAAGAACAAGTCATAAAAGACAAGAGATTAATAATAAACTAAAAAATAACACAAAGAAACTAAAATAATTCCTCAATAATAGTGCCAAAATTTTGATTAGGTTATCAAAGCCCTCAAAACTTAATTTTGATCCACTAACATCTTATAATGGTTATGGAATCAGGTTGAATCCTAGAAGCGCTACAATCTAGTTTCTTAATTTGAACTAACAAAACAAAGTGGTGGTTTATGAATAATTAACTAATGAATTAAAACTAATAAAGAATCAAAATAAATCAATTGAATATAAAAAGTGTGAAATTCAGTTTTAATTATCTCTAGCTCAAGAGAAATATCCCATTTAATTATAACATTGCTTATTAGTTTAAAAAGAATAATTTATACAATTCGAGCAGTTAGTCTAAAACCTATTAGGATAACCATAATAAGTCTTAAATTTTCCTAAATTAATTTATTCAAACCTAACATTTAAACCAAAACTTACCATAAATTGATTAGGTATAATAACATTTCATATCAATTAAATAATAGCAATAAGCTTAATGGAAAAGACTAAACCCTAAATTAAATAATTGAGTTAGGTACAATTATTAAAGTTAGTTTTCTTGTTTCTCATAAATCAAATATCAAAATCATAAATAAAATATTTGCTAATTGTACCAATCGTTCATGACAATTACAGATCACTAAATTCATAGATAGTTATAGAATAATTAACATGAAATTAATTTTTCAAATCAATCACTATTAATTATTTAGGAAATATAATATCACAAAACGATGTATATTTAAATTAAAATAAAAGCTAGGTTTAGAATAAAACTTCAAAAAGTTTCAACTAGAGTTTTGAATCCCTTAAATCAGAATATTTGGAATTAGCCACTCATGGTTTTAGTTCCAATAAAAATAGAAGAAAATGTGAAAGATGAGAAAACCCAAACAAAACAAAAGAGAATGATGGAGAAGGTGTATGTCACATTTTCACCCCTCTTTGATACTCTAAAACTGACTCCCTTATATCTTATAGAGATTTCCTTCTAAATAAATCTAAATCCTACATAATAGGGGTGGGAATAAGTTTCCTAATTAAATTGAAACTCTTGGGGTGAATCTATAATTAAGTGTAATCTCACCTTATCCACTACAATAATATATCCACATTTTCCGAAGTTTTTATTTTGACCAGTTTTACTCTAATTTGATCCAATCTCCACTTGCCATCTCCTAAAACAAAATAAATATAAATGTCACCATTTAAGCACAAAAATTAATCCAAATAAAAGATATAGATCCAATTAACATAACCAAATAACATGTTATCATCCAACCAAATAAAGAATATGAACTAGAGGGGGATACCCATATAATATTTCAAAAGAGGACATCAGATAACATAATGATAGGTTGTATTGTACCAACAGTTTACCAAAGATAACTAACAACACCATGAAGTAAATTACACATTAATATAGACTTTATGTTCAAGAAACTAGATACACAAAAGGAGGGTTGAATGGTGTATCCTCCTTTTTGAATATAAAATCTTGAAAAAAACTTCTCTTTCTTGTTAAAAGAATATCATAAGGTCTATATGAAAATTATTACTTAGTTAAATCGCAAATTACTTCTATATGATTTTTTAACAACAAAATAAACTGAAGTAAAGAGTAGAGAATAGACACTGCGATTTTATACTAGTTCATCCTAAACTGTGGGCTACGTCCAGTCCTCATAGTTCGTCTGAGTGTTTCACTATTCTCCAAACGATTACAAATATTCTTTCTTCCCTTCCAGAGCCTCTTCAGGTCTCTTACAAAGTATTCTTTCACTATCCTATCCTCTTCAGGTTATCAGCCTTTTCTTTCTCTCACTAGAAAAAGATTGTGAGCTTTTGATACAGTAATGTTAGCTCTATTCTAAGTAAGCACTGTAAGAATTTTCTCTCAGATTGTCTAGCTTTTTAACTTGTCTCAAATTTTCTAAGAATGTAGCATCTTCGACTGCGACTAATAGTTATAGCTTTCGTCTCTAACTATTTCTTGATTCTTGATAACCGCTTCTAGGTAACCATCATTTAGTTGAGTTCTGTAACTAACTCTGACTAAATACTTGTTCTGATGTACTAATGTATCTTTGTGGTATCGTCTATGTCTTCTTTGCGTCTGTGTTGCCTTTGCGTCTGCGTCTGCGTCTACGTCTATATTTACCTTGTGTCTGTGTCTGCGTCTACATTGACTTTGCGTCTGCATCTGCGTCTGCGTCTGCGTCTGCATCTATATTGACTTTGCATTTACGTCTGCGTCTGCGTCTATATTGACTTTGCGTCTGCATCTACATCTGCGTCTACGTCTATATTGACTTTGCGTCTGCATCTGCGTCTGCGTCTACGTCTATATTAACTTTGCGTCTGCATTTGCGTCTGTGTCTGTGCCTATATTTACTTTGCGTCTGCATACTTAATATACTTGTTAAAAATGTTCATTTGTATCTAACATTATTATTATTTGATTGTCATCCAAATTAATCATCATAAAGTCCTCTTGACTTAACAATCTCCCCCTTTTTGATGATAACAAATAATTATACTTTTAGACAAATCAATTTTTGTTCAATTGATGGATAAGAAAACAAAAAATGAATAAGACGACAACAAACAACAAATAAGAAGACAACAACAAACAACGAATAAGAAGACAATAACAAAAAACATATATAC
>JAOQML010000006.1:30420008-30432012 GCA_027568935.1 Erythroxylum urbanii | reverse complement strand
CAAGCCTCAGAAACAAAATTTTTTAAAATCATTTTAATTTAAAAATTAAAATTAAAAAATTAAAAAAATAGAAAATTTTGTCATATGTGTCTTAAGTGTCACACCGTGACACAAAATTTTTTTTATCATTTTATTTTTAGTTTTAATTTTTATACAAATAAAATTAAAACTAAAATTTACTTTAATTTTTTATTAAAATAATAGTCGTAAAATTAAAATTAAAATGATAAAAATAAAAAATAAAAAGACTCACTTACATGACTTAATTGTCAAGTGACACTTATGTCACGAGCATGACAATTATATTTAAGGACGATATTTTATTAATTGGACAGATTTACAGAGTAAAGTTACATAGAAGATCCCATCTCTAGCTTTCTTGTATGGCAAGGTAGGAAGATCACGGCCTTGACCTATGGCAGAAACAAAATCAAGTCAATAACGTTGTTAGAACCAAGTTGCCCATCCTAAGTAAAGCCCAGAAACGCATATTGTCTGGTTTGTGGAAGAGGGTTGACAGACCGTTAATTCAGGTACATGCTGTACACGACAGACCTCAATCCTCCGAGAAACATATGCTATTTACAGGCAAATAAATGCGACCATCCAAAATTTGAAACTCCAAATTCTTAACATAACCTGATAGTTTCTCTCCTCTCCTTCCCTCCTCCACTCCTCAAAACAGAAGAGAGAGAGGTAGACATAGAGGTCATGATCTTGGTCCAGTGCTTTACATTGCCCAGATCATGATCCTCTATCTCATCAGCGTTTAAGCCTTTTAGTTTTGTAAAAAGTTCATATCTTTGTGTACTATATACCTACCTAAATTATAAGCAACAGAGATTAAGAACACCTATATACTCTTCTGCGTTTCTTTTTGATTTTGTGATTTCTTTTGTGGGCAAAAAGTTTTGATGGCGAAGAGGTCGTTCAAAAGTTTCGTGGAACAAGAACTGGGAAAGTTCTCACATTTTGTGATTTATGCCTTGCTTGAATGGGTGTTGATATTTGTACTATTTATTGATGGGTTTCTTGCATTCTTCGCCAATGAATTTGCCAGGTTCTTTGACTTGAGAATCCCTTGTTTGCTTTGCACTAGGATCGATCACGTTCTGGTTCACAGAGATCCCGACTTCTATTACAATAATTCTATATGTGAAAATCACAAGAAGGACGTTGCACGTCTGGCCTTTTGTCATACTCACAAGAAGCTATCAGATATACACCAATTGTGTGAAAGTTGTCTTCTCTCGTTTGTTACGGAGAAAGAAACTGACACTGAAACTTACAAGTCTCTCATTGGATTTCTGCACAAAGACATTGAGTTGCTTGTTGAAGATGATCAAGAGTTTCAATTGACATTGCCTACTGGGAAGAAAAATGATGAGGTGGAGAGTTATCTTCACCGATGTTTCTGTTGTGGGAAACCATTGAAGGTGAAGTCCCACATGAGGGGAAATAATTCACACGTGTTTTCACAAGCTCCAACTCCTTCTCCACGAGCGCCATTTGCAACTTTTAGGAATGAGGAGCATCGCATGAGTATGGACTTGCCTCACATAAGATGCGGTCAATTTAAGTTCCCCGAACATGAAGAGCTCCATGATGCCGCCGATGATTCAAGTGCAATAAATGTTGGGAAACAATGTAAGTTTAAAACACGATTTATCTTTCTTTAAATGAATCAAACTCCAGTTCTTTAGCTTTTTCATTTCATAATCTTCCACTGTTAAGTGTATGCTTGTATGCATAAGAACATTCTTTCTTTTCCCTGAATCATCTCATTGAAGCAGAAATAAAACTGTATGACAGGTAAAGAAGATTTCAAAGCTGCCAGTGTGAGATTGTTGACAGAAATTGAAGATGTGATTGGAGAAAGGAGTCCAAACTTTTCCAAGGCCAACAGCTTTTTTGGAATACCACTAACTGATTCAATCAATGACAGTCCTAGGTGGGCTCATAGAATTATAAGGAAATCACCACTTGAGAAAACAGAATTTGCTTCCGAGTCTGCATATGGAAGCGTGTCAAATGAGGTCGATAGTGAGTCAATGAGACAGGTCCGTATGGACCGAAAGTCGCTGATGGCTTTATACATGGAATTGGATGAAGAAAGAAACGCTTCTGCTGTTGCCGCTAATAATGCTATGGCTATGATCACCAGGCTGCAAGCAGAGAAGGCAGCTGTTCAGATGGAAGCCTTGCAATATCAAAGATTTTTGGAGGAGCAGGCAGAATATGACCAGGAAGCACTACAACAAGCACAATATTTGATTAGGAAAAGAGAGGAAGAAATAAAGGCTTTAGAGGCTGAACTTGATGCATATAGATACAAATTTGGTGCCTTTAGTGAGGATGAGATAGATGAAGATTATCAAGGATTCAAGTCAAAATCTTACTCATCCTGTACTGAGATATCAAATTGCATCAGCCCAAAATATAGTTCCACTGAAGAGCAGAATAATGTGGAAAGCATGCTGAACGATGACCAATCTTTATCTTTTCATGAAGAAAAAGGTGAGAGACTAGAATACAAATTGCATCATAGTTTTCAAGGAGCCAAATCCCGTCAGCTTGGTCGGTTGAAAAATCTGGACAAGAGAAATCAATATTCACTAGATGATGGAGCTCCTTCCTCACATTCTAGCACTGATAATTTTTATCCCATGGAGGAAGAGACGGGTAAACGTAAATAAATTATAATGCCATATGCATTCGTCTGGAAATCTTCCTCATTCCTTTTAGGGTCATTTGTGTTCAAATATGGCAGACCAAGATGGAGATACGAGTTTAGTGGATGAGTTGCGTAATCTTCATTTCCGAGTGAAAGCACTTAGAGCTGATGTTGAATTCCCAAAGCACGGCAATAGTGCACTTCAGAATGGCAATGAAAGGGAAACTATTTACAGAGATATCTGACAATCTTCGGAAGCTTCATCATATTATGATAATGCCCAATCATGATGCCTAATTTTTCATCTCAAATTTCTCCATAGTAATTTCTTCATAACCTTAGAACCTTTTCTTTTCTCTAATAAATTTGTTTACTTTTGGTAAAGATATGCTTTGCACTGATTTACCTGAAACAGTGTCCTCTGCACCTGCTACGTACGAATTGCAGTAATCTACTGTTTGTGTATAACATGTGAAGATTTGGATCGATTATAATTACCTAAGAAACTAAGGCCATTCAGTATGTGGTGTTCTGAGAAGAAAGTAACATTCCTGTACACATGAATTTTGTAAGAGAGGACTTCAATACGATCATAGTCTCAAAAAATTGAAGTCCATTCCTTTTCCTTTGGCAGTTTACCTTAATGTTAATAGGATGCGCATAGAGTGACTACATGCTGTGCGATATTGAAGTTCTGACTTGAAGCTTCACAGAGCTCTTGGATACCACTAGTTTTTTTCACCGTGGTAAGAAATTTTCTTTGTGATGGTGTGTTGATTGTTGAAGTTAATACTTGATTGAAATTTTGAATGTTATCCAACAATTTATTCTTCTGAGTTTCGACAATATCTTGACATGATATCTGAGCCATATGACTATGATGCTGAAGCTCAAGTTGAGCTGTTAAAAATCAAGTTTCAGTTTCAGTATAAGGGCAATACGCTTATATGTGTACCCTTCTAGTCTGTCCGACTTTTGCACCACGGGCCTTGCTTTGTCTGAAAATCATCCAAGGAAAACACCCATTGGAGTTGACATACCAACCAAGTCTTAAATGTTGTTCAATAACTCCGATTTACGGCTTAAATAGTTGCTTTATAGTACTTCTGCTGCTTTTAGACTAAACTTTGTCAACCGCTTCTCATGTAGCTTAAGAAAGGTTTTCTTTTTTTCCTGATTGGGCCATAAAGGTAGACAATGTAGATAAAACGGTTTCAGTGTGAAATGAACAAGAATTCCATCACTGATCATTGCTTAACCGCTGCCTAATAATACACTGTTGTGGTCTTTGGTAGGGACATGAAGAAGGGATTTGATGCAAATAAATTTTAGATGTCTACACGGAATTAAGTCTTACTCTTTGGACAATGCAAATGTTTTTCTGTCTAAAGGACTTACATGAAGTTGGCTTCATTCACTTCTTTTTGTTGGTTCTTTTACCATGAAATACACAATTATTGCTGTATATCCTTAGGAAGACTCTGAACCTGCAACCCCTAATGGGTTTTAATGGCTTACAATCTCTTTAGCAACCAGTTGAACTATCACTTGACGTAAGTACGGGTTCACTCTGTCTTTTTCATGGTTTGTTAACCTATCAAATGGACATAACTGTTCTTTTCATCTTTTGTTAACCTTCTGGTTGAAGTTCCTGTGTCACATGACAAATTTTTGTAGTTTCTTTCTTTTTTTTTTTTTGTTGCTTCAAAATTCTCACCACTACCATCTTTCCATGGTATAGGTCTCCAGGTGCTGGAGGAACACTTACAAACTGTATACATAAGCATAAAAGATGGATCAACAGAAGATTCAGATTGACGTTTGTCATAGCAGCAGGAACATTCAGTCATTCTTGTTATCAACTGAAGCCATTCGAATCTTACGGAAACCAGTATCGATTAAGAGAGCAGGAGATATGTGCTTTGAAGCTTACTTAAAGTAGGCTAAACTTTGCATGTCAAGTTATATATGCATTGTCCATTCAGAATAATCAGTAAGAAAGTGGAGTAGGATATGGGGATATGGGGATATGGGGAACAGTATTAATGGCTGATAAAAGCATGTGTTTCAAGTGGGCTACAGGTTTTCCGAGATAATGGGTAGCTTCAAACATCTTTGTATCTCAAGCCAGAATTTTATCATGCAATTCTACTTTTCATTTTCAACTAAAAATTCCTTAAGTTTCATTAGGCTCAAGCATAATTTCCTTCGTGCAATCAGAAGTAGCCACCAGCACATTTGTGCATAAACACAGTCCTTTCACTTCCCAGGCATTTCTTTGTGAAAATTATGCAGTGGCTCAAGATATTTGCTAACTGTAAATTACCCTCGTACTATAATCCTGCAATCTTGATGGCTTTTAGCCTTTTACAATTGCGGGATTGACCTATTGACACGATTGACTGATTGTACATAATGTTGTACATTCCAGTGTCAGCAGAATAATTAGACAATTGCAGAAGGATGAACAAAAATTGAAACATGAAATGTTAACAACTACCACTCTATCCAGGCCCAAGCTTGATCCTAAGAAATGTTTAAGTTGGTTCGTTAGAATAAGGAGCAATATTCACGCACGAGACCTCATAATCTGATAACTCAATTTGTAAGTTGTGTCACTGCCAGTTAAATTTTTTCTTTGCCTTTTTGACCTATTTTAGAACAAACAAAAAATAAGAGTTCACTAAAGAAAGAGCTCTTCTTCAATCTCTATTCCTGCTCATAACTTGTTTTTTAACAAAAATTACAAGCATAATAAACTTTTATTATTTAAGAATATGTAGATAATTCTAAATTGACTCATCTAATCTAATATTATAAATTGAACCGACTTAACTAATTTAATCATAATTATTTAAAATAGAACACAATTAATAAATTGAATAATTTTGTTTCTTCTTTTTTACATGTGTGAAAAGGTTATGGAATTGATCAAAAGGAATCAATTTGGCTGAGTTAGTCTCAATATGTTGTTAGATCTGTTGGACATTTTTTACTTTTTCCATAAAGTTGGACAATATTTAATTAATTTTTTTGGTTTTTCAATAACTTATCAGTTAAGTTACGTAATTTGATCCAAATAAAGATAATAAAGTGGCCCAATAAATAATCTAAATCATTGGGTCGAAGTTTGGTAAAAATTAAATCCCAATTAATATGAATTGGACCCATATCGGGCCTGTGATAGTGAAGTCCGATATGGAAGCTATATGTAAAAGTTAAGGTCTCCTGTAATTGCTCATATTATTTGTAAGCATAAGGATTGTCTGACCCGTTAAGAGAGCTTATGTTTTGAGAAAACTATAAAAAGACATTGACTGCGTCTCGGTGAGCAGATTCCATGAAGACGGCGGTGGATTCGTGCTCGTTTCGGCTTCAAAAAACTCGTTTAAAATTATGAAACCAAAATTAGGTATTTTCTACATTTCTTCGTTTATTGCCCTTTCATGTTCGATCCGAAATACATAACTAAGGTATCATTATGTGTTACACGTGATATCAGAGTGATGACGTGATCGGGTGGTTAAAAACGAAGACTTTTCATTTTTCTCCGTAAGATTTTCAAAGAGTTAACTTCTATTTTTCGATTTTTTCTTGCTTTTTATTACATGAAAGTAGTATACATGTCTTTAGCCTTGAGAAATGAGGTGAAAATAAGCTTGGGAGTGAAAAAACAAACCCAAAACTCATTGAAAATTGCCATTTTCTAGCAAGGAAACGCCTTACCATTGAGCATGTGTAACTGGTGAATAGTAACGGGTGCAAGGCGGTGGGTTTGGCACGTGGTGTAACGGTGATAGCCAGAGTTGGTGGATGTGTCTCCGCGTTATCACGCCTTCGTGACACGCTTCAGATGCATCTCTAGCCTGTCTAAGCTGACGCATTTCTGACATGTGCCTCTCACGTCGACGTGTGGGTTGACATCATGTTGACGTCAATCGTACGGAATTGCTACAATAAATAATAATTTTTTTTCAAATTTCTCATTAGGGTGGCCTGAGTGTTTTGGGTCAATTTTTGGGTTCAAAAAATTTATAAAGTGATATTTTTCATTTTTCTAGATTTATTACATTAGTAATAAATTAAAATTTAACTCCAGAAAAGGAATTAAGGTACTCTGAAGTCAATTTCGAGTTAATTTTCATGCTTCGGACATCACATAAGGGAGATACTTCAAGTTTTCATGTCTCGAGTCTCATGTTTAGTGTTTGAGATTGCATGATAGTTACTCAAAAAAGGAATTAAGACTTCCTGAAGCCATTTTAAAGTGAATTTTTATGCAACGAACTTGCCATAAAAGAGATATATGAGGTTCAAGTGTCTCAAGCGATCGGTTTAGTGTCTGGTGATGCTATTGAAAATTTTCAAATGAAGTTTTTAGAGAATGTCTTTAGAACGAGTGTGTGACAATGAGACTGTGCATTTAGATTTTTTGCATTTACTGATGTTACATTGTCACATACCACATGCCCATAAAGAATGTGAGGATAACATAAAGATGTATCCCTTGTGTTTATGGACTTTTTAAGTGCCGATGAGGATGTAGTCGACACAGTGGCCTTTCGAGTCAGCATTTTGGATTATTCTGCTTGCACGTTAGGGGATGTCTCTGGTCTCATGTTTGGTTATTCTACCCACAGTTGTTGGCTTTACATGAGATTTTGAGATGTGCATAAAGGCATTGGATAGAGGAAAGCCATTGCTTGAATGATCTATTCATCCATAGGTGATAGTGTCATGAGAGTTGATGGTTTGTACTCTGATCGCTTTTGTGTGGAGGTCTAGTTGCATATATTATGTATTAACCTCATAGGTGTTTCATAATATATGTGACCAGATTTGAAGTAAAGATACTATTTAATGGCTTTGAGTATTGTTGTTATCCTATATTTGTGTTGATTTAAACATTTATTTCTATTTAATAGCAGTCACCTTTTCGGTCAACAATATCAGTGTCACTATTGAAACCATGAACAATTTCAATATGAAGAAGTGGACAGAGGATGTATTGAATGCTATGGAGATAGCTGAGGTTGATATGGCCATACGGACTGACAAACCATCTTCACCTACATCTATGAGCTCGAGAGCTCATAAAGCAGCCTATGAAGCCTACTAAAATCAAAGGTAGAAAGTCTAAATCTTCCCCACATGTTTACGCTGGTCAATCCAGTGCTGGAAAAGGTCCGTATGACATAAAGAAGTCAGCAATATGAGGCCTAGAAAGAAAGATTGTGACCATTAAGTAACTCCATGGCTTATCAATTTATGAATCTAATTTGAAATAGTCGCATTAGGTACTTAGTGACTAAATAGTGGAGCATATGATCAAGGTGCTTCCACAATGCAGGGGTCCATATCCAGGATAGAGCCAAATAAAGGGAAGGAGGAATTGATGGTTGACAATAATGAAGAAGTGGAAGTAATATCTATAGGGGATGTATGTATTGAACCTTGTTGTAAGGTTTAATTTGGTTTTTACACGACATATTTTATATATGATCTTTATATCAATTTTGGACAAAGAAGGTTGATTTTTTGTATTTAATGCTTCTGTTGTATAGTTGTTGTTTAATGCACAACATAATGGTACAACTTTCTTATCATATGGTTTGTATAGAATGTGTTTTACCTCGAATTAGATATATGCTTCTTCGTACCCTGTACACAATCGTGTATGAGGGTACCCCATTAGGGTAACATAATCCTTATAAAAACAAATTGTATGCTCGTAAAGTTCATTGCTATTTAGTAAGATATCTCCACCATTTTAAGGCTATATATTTTACTGTAGAAAAGGAGGGACCAGATTAGTAAAATCACAAACAACTAAGTTTCTGGAATACTATGTCTATGATGATGGTGGGCCTTTTAACCATTCGGATGATAGCAAGGCAGATACTACAGTTATCATGTACCTACTACTTATACAGTTGGATCTGGTAGATCTAGGTCTTTGTATCGTGCCTGTACAAGAATAGGAACAGGAACCCATACTTGTACATATAGAGTTTCCTGGGGATACAGGATCTAATGCAGTTGTGTAGATCTGCCAAACTGAGACAACCTGCTATCCCATCTGATTACATAGTCTATCAGGTGGACATGACTATGTTATTAGACATGTTACGGATCCAGTTACTTTTACAGAAGTAGTTTCTGGACCTAATTTGGATTTGTGGTGGCATACAATGACTAATGAGATGCAAGCCATGAAGCATGGTAAGGTATGAGAGCTACTTGATTTACAGTGGAACTATAAACCCGTAAGTTGTAAATGAGTTTAAGACCTAAAGGATTTCAAGATAGAGTTCAGTAGTTTATGAGCTCACTCAATTGCCTGGTAGTTCATTTAGAGAGAAAGGATGACTTTAATATTACCTTTTCTCTCGTATCCTCGTAGGATACATTTTAAGTGATTAGGGCAATTGTAGCTTATGATGATATAGAGTTACATCAGATGGCTGTCAAAACTACTTTCCTGAATAAAGGCCTTTATGAAGAGGTCTATATGGTACAACCTAAAAGATTTTAAGATCCAGATGGAACTGACATGATTTGCGCGTTATGCAAATCAATATATGATTTACATCAAACCTCTCGAAAGTGATACCTTACAGTTGATGAGGTTATCACCTCTTTCGGCTTTATGGAAAATAAAGTTAAATAGATGCTAGTATTATGAGGTCGGGGGGATCAAAGTTATCTTCCTATTACTATATGTGGATGATATATTGCTTACATCAAATTACTTGACCATATTGTATGAGGTTAAGCAACTTTTGGTCAAGAACTTTGACATTAAGGACCTTGGCGTAACATATTTTGTCCTAAGTATTCAGATTCACCAGGAAAAATCTCAACACTTATTAGGCCTCTCATAGACGCATATATTGAGTATGTGCTACAAAGGTTTAATACAGTTGACTGTAAACTTGTCGTAGCATCTATGTCTCATAGTGAGAGATAATCTTTGGCACAATATCCAAAGAATAAAGTAAAGACAGAGGTTATAAGGAATGTTTCTGAAATTAGTATAGTTGATACCCTGATGTATGCTCGACTCTGTACTAGGCAGGAAATTGCATTTATTGTTTGATTATTTAGTCAATATTTGGTTAACCTAGGTGTAGACCATTGAAATGCAGTCAAACGAGTGTTAAGATAATTAAAGGGAATCAAGGATTATATATTGACATATAGAAAAGTCAACAGACTAAACCTCATAGGGATTTTATATTCAAATTTAGCTATTTATCTGGATGATTGAAAGTCTACTTAATGCTACATTTTTATGTTTGTAGATGGTACAATGTCGTGAAAGAGTGTCAAGTAGACACAAGTGATTTCCTCGACTAGCAGAGTGCATGCTATAGGGCTGCTTCACGGATGGTTTAACTTAGAAACTTGATTTTTGAGTTTTCTATGGTTGATTCAATGGCTAGACCCATTCAGTTGTACTGTGATAATCTTACTATTGTGTTGTTTAATAATAACTTTGAATATCACAGGGTCTTAGCATTTAGAGGTCAATTATTTTACCATGAAGGAGTTGATACGAAAAGGTGACATTAAGGTTATGAGCATTTAAGGACTGAGGAACTGTAAGCCAATCCTTTAACTAAAGGACTTCACCTATTTGTGTTTGAAAGACAAGTATACAGTATGGGTGTTTTGAAGTCCTTAGACACTGTTAGTTAGGAGATAATTAATTTTGCTCCATGTACATTTGCACATTTATACATTTGATGTATTATGGCATTATGGTGGTTCATCAATAAAGATGAACATCGTTTATCCTCAGTAATACATGTTATCGTACATTGTAATAATACGTGTGAAAGTCTTAATATTTGTGTCGATCTTAAGCATTTAAAGGTCATTGGGCATATGTATAGATTGACCTTGAGCTTATGTCATTTAGATACAGTTTTATATAGATATCTATAAAGTTTGACATGACATAGGGGGATATAAGTTTTTTAATCCCATAAAGGTTCTCTAATACAGTCTAACATTCATTTGGAGAATATAAAGATTTTCTCTAATGTTTTTTAGCATTCGGTGAGAGAAAATAGGATATCTTTAATGCAATTTAGCATATACGGTTTAGTATAAAATTGGAGAAATCGAGACCTACAAATAAAGATGATACATATTAGATCATACAAGCATCATCTTAGTTTGTCATACCCTATTTTTCCATTCATATTAGTGAGGTATTAGATATGCGTGATTGTATTGGAACTGTGTTGCACGTGACACATACATTTGATACTTTTTGTCAAAAGCCTTGCAGGACGGAATGATGGACTTTCGTTATCTTTAGATTAAATTTTTTTTTTTTAAACTTAGTCGACTAATACAGTAGCGTGACTTAACCTAGTTTTTAAAACTGTTTTAAATTTGAGTCAAACCTGCAATTAAGTATTGTATAAGGGTGAGAATGTTGGATATTTTTTACTTTTCCCATAAAGTTGGGCAACATTTAATTGCATTTTTTTAACAACTTATCAGTTTATTTACGTAATTTGATTCAGAAAAAGATAATAAAGTAGCCCAATAAATGATCCAAATCAATGGGTCGAAGTTCGGGTGAAAAATGGATCCCAATCAGTATGGATCGAACCCATATCAGGCCTGTGATGGGAAAGCCTGATATGGAATGTAACACTCCAATATTATAAATTACATACCGAAACACCCTGTGGACATTCTAGTATATAATCTATAATAATGGCGAGTTAACTATCTCACCTTCACTTTCCCATATGGCATCATAAGTAAAATAAAAAATAACACATTATCTAAAATTCAAAGTTTCCTCATTTCATACCATAAACCATTATTCACAATGTAGCACTTAGTATGGATACATTGTCAGCCTATCAAAACTCACAATTCAGTTTACAAAATATGCTAAATAAATGAGGAACTAAACCAAAAATGAAAAACTAATCTTTTGTCCCCAGCAGACCGACCTTTGAGCCATAACTTGAACTAAAATGCAGTCTTAAAAGTAAGTCGTCGCTCTATCTCAAACCTGAAATTATCAATGTTGTAATTTTGGTGAGTTTTGCAAACGCAATGAAGTAACCATCATCGATGATTCACTCAATTCATACATTACATCAATACACGTAACATATAATTTTTGAATTTGGCTGAATTGGTGAATTTGATCTTTATGAAAGTTGAAGATATTCTTGATATCTTTCTAATTCCATAAGATATGCATTTTTTTGATATAATAATTGAAAGATATGACTTGTTGAAATTCAGATATGTTTGGCATGAACAGTGAATTTGCAGAACACTAAAGTTGCATTA
>JAOQML010000006.1:30409153-30419908 GCA_027568935.1 Erythroxylum urbanii | reverse complement strand
TTGATTGTAAAGTTTGAGAAACTTTATGATTAAATATGAGATATTTAATAAATAAGGATCAATATGAGATATTGTATTTTATTTAGACATAATTGGTATTTAATTAGAATTACAAATAATTTTAATTAAAGTTTAATTGAAATTGGAATTTAATTTCAATGAAATTACCAAAATGTCCAGAATCTATTATAAATAGGCTTCAGCTCTATGGAGCGAGTACTTCTTGCTTAATCCTATCTGTAAGAGTTACAAAGTTCTCTTAACTCATTCTGTAGATACTGTTAGAGGTCAGACATTTGCGCAGGTACGGTGGTTGAAACGGATCGGCTTTGGGAACGGTTCGAGGGATACAACAAGACAAAGATCAAGTTTCGGAATAAGGTACGAATTAAGTTTCCGCTTTATTATAATTTGCTCTAATCATTTTATAGAATTAAAAAAGATCTTGGTTTTTGGGAAATCAAAGGTTGCCAAAAAATTTCGTAATTATCTGACCCGGTTTCCCAACAAGAATATCATAGTTCACAATTTTAGCTTTATCAGACCAAGTTTGGTGCCATGAAATAAAGTAGGAAATTCAAACTTAAGATAAATCAACAAAATGACAGGATTAATTGCATAAAACGACATTAAAAGTTTTCCCAAGGGTAGCTTTCCGATATATTAAAAAGATTTTCCCAAGAGATAAAATGACTCGATGTCTTATTCGATATATTACATGAACTCTGTAATCACAAGATGACAAATATACATAATTTCCTTTCTTCCTCGAGGAGAGAACGCATGGGCTTTTGCCGTCTAGAGTGATTTGCCGGTGTTGGGGTGATTTCATTATTGGAATCGGACGAAATATATAGGCATTATATATATATGGAATAGAAGTCTTTGTTAAATTCTAACGTTTATATCAAAGTATATGAGCACAATGATGATGTACTTTGATAGATAAGAATGAGAAAAAAAATTACACATGCAGATTAGGCAATTTATTTCTACCCTCTATTTCAAAATTTAGATGAAATTATTTTCTTTTTTCTCTTATGACGAGATTTACTATAATTAAGTACTTATTTTATTGTGCTATAATCAAAATTATTAAACATATGGAGATTAAGTATTTATTGTAGTTTTATTATGTTATATTTTTCGTTTATGACATTTATAACGCTAGAAAACTATGGAGTCATCAAGCATTTTATTTTAGTACGTGTCTCTTTAACTTTTAGGAGGTGAGGACTAATTTTAAGAGTGGGGCAGTGTCACGTAGGCTTCACGCTAGTATTGATTATGACAATGGGCTAAATTTGGGCTTCAACAGTAAGCCCAAGTTTAACTCGATCTAAGCTTGAATTATTTTTTAAAATTTAAATGTTAAGACGATAACATTTTGTTAATACATGTCAAGTCTTATGTTGGCCAAATAGTCTAAACCTGAAATTCACATAAGGCTCCAATTTTTTAAAAAAGAGTCCAAGGCTCAATCAAGTAAGGCCTTTTGCCACCTCTAGTAATCCCACACAAAGGAGAAAAATAAAAATAATGTTACTACTAATGTAGCACTTACTAATGGAACTCAGATAAGTTTTAAGAGTTTTGTCCATTTGAAATTTAGTTTCGATAGTTTTGAAATCCTGAAATTCTTTTATATATGAAAAAAAGAGTGTACTTTAATTATAATGTTTGCGTTAAAATAAGGTCAAACTCGAACTTTTTGAACATTTAAAAAGAACTCTACTGTTTTAAAAAGGTTCAAATTTAATAGCAAATTAATGGAATCCTTAACAGGACTATATCTCTTACATGACACCTAATTTATTGTTTATTATTTATGTTTGACGCATACTACCAATTAAAATCACATGACACTATAGATCTTATTCACTTAAATTAAACTTAAACTATAATTGACTAAATTATCCTTAATTTTAACGTCCTAATTAACATTAAATTGACCATAATTAGAAACCTTAGCTACCATGTCCACCCTAGTAGTAACCACTATTAACCATATCACTGAAAATATCAAGCAAGTTGCTACCATCGCCATCTATATACTGTCTACCAATAGTTTAACTTCCAACGACCACACAAACAAGGAGATGTAGCTACCATCGCCATCTTCGTCAATTACTGCTACAAAAAAAGTATTTCTTGTTGGACATTTTTGTCCTTTATCATAAAGTTTGACAATATTTAATTGCATTATTTAATTTTTAAATAAATTATCGGTTAAATTACGTAATTTGATCCATATAAGATAATAAAGTGGCTCAATAAATGATCTAAATCAATAGGTCTAAATCCAGTAGAAAATGGATCCCTTTTAGTATAGACCTGGTTCATATTGGACTTGTGATGGAAAAGTCCGATATGGAAGTCATATATATAGGTTAAGGTCTCCTGTAGTTGCTCATATCA
The DNA here is from genome assembly GCA_027568935.1 of Erythroxylum urbanii. Taxonomy (NCBI): domain Eukaryota; kingdom Viridiplantae; phylum Streptophyta; class Magnoliopsida; order Malpighiales; family Erythroxylaceae; genus Erythroxylum; species Erythroxylum urbanii. The sequence continues at coordinate 30,417,490 of JAOQML010000006.1, read as the reverse complement.
ATCGTACGCATAATCTGCCCCGTTAAAAGAACTTATGTTTTGAGAAAATTGTATAAAGACCTAGACCGTGTCCAAGTGATGGAATCCTGTGAAGATGGCGGTTAGATTCGGGCCTGTTTCGGCCTCAAAAAGCTCATTTGAAGTTATATAACCGAAATCAGGTACATTATGCATTTCTTTATTTTTTGCCCTTTCACTTTGATCTAAGATATGTAGCTAAGGTACCTTTACGTGTTACACATGGTATCAGAGTAATGACGTGATCGGGTGATTAAAAACTAAGATTATCGATGGGATCGTCTGCCTGTCAGATGCGTCTCCAGCGTATCGACGTTGGTGCGTGTCTGACACACGTCGGTAGTGTCGACGCACGGTTGACGTGGTGTGGTTGACGTTATGCTAATGTCAGCCGTACGAACATCTACATTAAATTAAAAAAAACACACACACAAAATTTCAGAATTCCCACAAGGGTGTCCCAAGGTGTTTTGGGTCAGTTTTTGGGTCTGAAAAATTCATAAAGTGAAAATTTCTATTTTTCTATATTTATTACATTAGTAATAAATTAAAGTTTAACTCCAGAAAAAGGAATTAAGGTGTTCTAAATCTGAGTTCGAGTAAATTTTTATGCTTCGGATATCACATGAGGAAGATACTTTAAGTTTTCGTGTCTCAGGTCTCATGTTCAATGTTCGGGATCGCATGATAGTTAATCAGAAAAGGAACATAAACATTTTGAAGCCATTTTTGAGTGAAGTTTTGTGCAAAGAACTTGCCATAAAGGAGATACATGAGGTTCTTGTGTCTTGGGTGGTCGGTTCGGTGTCAAGTAATACACGATAGTCACTCTACTGAGATTTTTTTTACGAAAATCTCAAATGAAGTTTTCAGAGAAAGTCTTCAGCACGAGTGTGTGACAATGAGACTGTGCATTTGGGTTTTGCATTTATTGAAGTCACATACTATATGCCCATAAAGAATGTGAGGATAACATAAAGATGTATCCCTTGTGTTTATGGACTTTTAGAGTGCTGATGAAAATGTAGTCACTAAAGTGGCCTATCAAGTCAGTATTTTGAATTGTTCTGCTTGCATATAAAGGGATGTCTTTGATTTTATGTTTTGTTATTCTACCTAAGATGTTGTCCTTACATAACGTTTTAAGATGTTCATAAAGGCATTAGATAGAGAAAAGTGGTTGCTTAAATGATCTATTCACCCAAAGGTGGTAGTGTCATGAGAGTTGATGGTTTGTACTCTGATCGCTTTTATATGGAGCTCTAATTGCGTATATTATATATCTAGCCCAAAGGTGTTTCATAATATGTGTTATAAGATTTTCAGTAAAGATATTATTTAATGGCTTTGAGTATCACTGTTATCCTACATTTGTGCTGATCTAATCAAAGTTACTACATGGTCATCTTTTCGATCAATAAAATCAGTGTCACCATTGAAACCTTGATCGGTTTTAATACAAAGAAAAGAACTGAGGATGTATTGAATACTATAGAGATAGTTGAGGTTAATATGGCCATACGAAAGGACAGGCCACTCCACCTACATCCATAAGCTCGAAAGCTCATAAAGCAACATATGAAGCCCAGGATCGGTCTGACAGATTATGTCTTATGACCATTAAGAGATCCATACTTAACCATTTACTTCGTGGACTTCTGGATACAGATATAGCGAAGTAATTTCTTGGTAATTTCTCCCAGAGGTACACAGTTTCACCTAGTGTTAAGACAAGTGCCTTAATTAAAGAATTGTTCTCCATAAGGTATATGGGAAAACGGGGAGTAAAGGAGAACATATCAATAATGATACATCTTCACAGTAGACTGAAAATGTTAAACATTCCTCTTCCTGATGTCTTTATAGTTCATTAGACTCTGAATACACTCCTTTCAAAGTTAAGTAATCTAGTGATGACATATTATTCACAGGATGAGGAATGAGACTTCAATGCTTTGATTATCTATTGTGTTGTTGAGGAGGAGAAACTCAAGCTTGTTAATGGAAGGTAAAGATGAAACTCATTAAGATCAAAGGTAGAAAGACTAAATCTTCTCTACGTGTTGATATTGGTCAATCCAGTGCTGGTAAAGGTCCTAGGGATATAAATTAACCAGTGGTATGAGGTCTAAAAAGGAAAACGGTGATCATCAAATAACTTTTAGCTTGTAAATTTATGAATCTGATTTGTGATAATCGTATTAAGTACTTGGTGGCTATATAGTGGAGTATCTGATTAAGGTACCTCCACAATGCAAGGATTAATATCCAGGATAAAGCGAAATAAAGGGAAGGAGAAATTGATAGTCCACAACAATGAAGAAGTGGAAGTAATATCTATGGGGATGTATATACTAAACCTTGCTGTAAGGTTCATTTTGGCTTTTACACAAAATATTTTATATATGATCTTTGGATCAATTTGAACAAAGAAGGTTGATACTTCTATTGTATAGTTGTGTTTAATGCAAAACATAATGATACAACTGTCTTGTCATATGGTTTGTATAAAATGTTTCTTAACCTGAATTAGATATATGCTTCTTTGTATCTTGCTAAACAAGTTATGAAATGAAGGACCCTGATGAATGAAAAGTCACACATGGCATGATACAAAAGTTTAAACCATATTTTCAGAGCTAGGGTTGAGAGATTAATTAAGGAAATCATTCTCTATGATGATCTGGGAACATGTGTTGACTATTACAGGGGTAAGTTGACTAATAAGGAAGAAGGGTCAAGTTGTGTTTCTGAATTATTGAGTCTGATACATATGAATATCAAAAGACCTTATACAGTTGCATTGTGCAATTCCAAATGTATTCTGATATTTGTTGATGATTATTCCCATTACATTTGTGTATTTTTGCTTAAATATTGAAGGTTAAGAACCAATTGGGAAAATCCATTCAGAGTGTCAGATCTAATCATGGATAAGAATATCATGGCAAACATGGTGTTTCAGGACTTGAAAAGATCCGTTTGCTAGATATATGGAATCGGTTAGGATAGTGACTTGATTCACTATACCAGGTATTCCTGAGCAAAATGATGTGTTGTTGAAAGGCATAATAGCACCCTAAAGGACTTGTAGAAGTCAATGCAGAGCAAGACTAATCTACCTGATTATTTAGAAGTGTGAAAACCCAATCTCACACACATTCATTTATGGGGCTACCCTACCGATGTAGTATAATCCTTATAAAGAAAAGTTACATGCTCATTGTTATTTAGTTAGATATCCCGACCATTCTAAAGGCTACAAATCTTACTGTAGAGAAGGAGGGACCAGAATAGTAGAATTATAAATAGCTAAGTTTTTAGAATACGATGTCAATGATGATGATGGTCCCTTTGACCCTTCAGATAATAACAGGGTGGATACTATAGTTATTATGTACCTGCCACTCATATAGTTAGATCTGGTAGATCTAGGTCTTTGTATCGTGCTTGTATAGGAATAGGAAACCATACTTGTATACATAGAGGTTCCTGAGGTTACAAGATCTAATGAAGTTATGAGATCTGCTAGAGTGAGATGACCTCTTATCCCATCTAATAACATAGTCTATTAGGTGAATAAGACTATGATATTAGATATGTTAAGAATCCAGTTACTTTTATAGAAGCTATTTTTGAACCCAATATGGAATTGTGGTAGGTTGCAATGACTTATGAGATGCAAGCTATGAAGCATAGTAAGGTTTGGAAGCTAGTTGATTTTGTAGCGGAATTGCAAACCTCTCAGTTTTAAATGAAGTTTAAGACCTAAAAGATTTCAGGATAAAGTTCAACAATTTATGGACTTGCTCAGTTGCCTGATGGTTCATTCAGGAAGAAATGTTGACTTTAACGTTACTTTTTCTCTTGTGTCTTTGAAGGATATAATTGAGTGATTATGGCAGTTGTAGCTCATGGTGATAAATAATTACATCAAATGGTTGTCAAAACTGCTTACCTGAATAAAGACCTTTATAAAATGGTCTATATGGTATAACCTGAAGGATTTCAGGATCCAGATGGAACTGACATGGTTTGCGTGTTATATAGATCAATATATGATCTACATCAAAACTCCCAAAAGTGATACCTTACATTTGATAAGGTTTGGCCTCTTTCAGCTTCATGGACAATAAAGTTAAAAAGACGCTTGTACTATAAGATCAGAGGGAGCAAAATTATCTTCCTATTACTACATGAGGACGATATATTGCTTATGTCAAATTACTTAACCATGTTATATAAGGTTAAGCAACTTTTGGTCAAGAACTTTAACATAAAAGACCTTGGAGTGATATCTTTTGTCCTAGGTATTCAGATTCATCAGGACATATCTTAACACTCATTATACCTTTCATAGAATACATACGTTGACTATTTGTTACAAAGGTTTAATACGATTAACTGCAAACCTGTCGTAACACCTATCTCTCATAATGAGAGATAATCTTTGGCACAATATCCAAAGAATAAAGCTAAGAGAGAGGTTATGAGGAATGTTCTGTATTATAGTATGGTTGATAGCCTGATGTATGCTCAGCTATGTACTAGGTAGGACATTGCATTTACTGTTTGACTATCTGGTCAGTATCTAATTAACCCAGATGTAGCCCATTGAAATATAGTCAAACAAGTGTTGAGATATTAAAGAGAATCAAGGATTATATATTGACATATAGAAAAGTCAACAGACTAAACCTCATAGGGGAATTCAAATTAAAATTAAGCTATGTGTCCGGATGATCGAAAGTTCACTTAAGGTTATAGTTTTTTTAAGTTTGCAAATGGTACAATGTTGTGGAAGTGTGTCAAGTAAACAAGGGTGATTTCCTTAACCATGAATGCAGAATGCATGCTATGGGGCTGCTTCACAGACGGTTTAGCTCAGAAATTTGATTTCTGAATTGTCTGTTGTTGATTTAGTGGCCAGATCCATTTAGTTGTACTGTGATAATCAAGTTGATGTGTAATTTAATAACAACATTGAATATCACAGGGCCTTAGCAATTTGAGGTCAAATATTTGACCATGAAGTGATTGATACGAAAAGGTGACATTAAGGTTTGGAGCATTTAAAGATTGAGGAACTATAAGTCGATTATTTAACTAAAGGACTTTATGTAGTTTTATATGGATATATCCTTAAAGTTTCACATGACATAAGGGGATATAAGTTTTAATCTCATAAAGGTTCTCTAATACAGTTTAGCATTCAATTGGAGAATATAAAGGTTTTCTCTAATGTTGTTTAGCGTAAAGTTGGAGCAATTGAGACCTACAAACAAAGATGATACGTATTAGATCATAATGATATCATCCTAGTTTTCCACACTCCATTTTCCCATTCATGATATTAGTGAGGAATTAGATATGCATGATTGTATTGGATTTGCGTCGCATATGACACATGCATTTGATACTTTTTGGTATCGAAAGCCTTACAGGACAGAATGATGGACTTTCATTTTCTTTGGATGAAATGTTTTGTTTTTAAACTTAGTCGACTAATACAGTAGCATAGTTTAACCCAAATTTTTAAACTGTTTTAAAACTTGAATAAATGCTATAATTAAGTATTATCCAGGGGGGAGAATGATGGACATTTTTGTTCTTACCTATAAAGTTGGACAACATTTAATTGCATTATTTGGTTTTTAAATAAATTATCAGTTATGTTACGTAATTTGATCTAGATAAAGATAATAAAATGACCCAATAAATGATCTAAATCAATGAGTCAAAGTTCGGATAGAAAATGAATCCCTTCTAGTATGGACCTGGTCCATATTGGATTTGTGATGGGGAACCTTGATATGAAAGCTATATATATAGGTTAAGGTCTCTTGCAGTTGCCATATCAATCATAAGCATAAGGATTCTCTGACCTGTTAAGAAAGCTTACGTTTTGAGAAAATTGTAGAAAGACCTAGATCGTGTCCTGGTGATAAATTCCTGCGAAGATGGCAGTGGTCATTTCGGCTTCGAAAAGCTCTTTTGAAGTTATAGAACTAAAATTAGGTACATTTCGCATTTCTTTTTCTTTTTCCCTTTCACGTTCGATCTAGGATATGTAACTAAGATACCATTACGTGTTACATTTCTATCTTTGAATAAACTCTCTTATTATCGATACTATTATTAGTGAGCCATTTTACGATTAAGGAAGTATGAATATTTTCAAGTTTAAAAAGTTAATTATGTTGTTCAACTTATGGGCGATCTTCTAATTTTTTTTACGAGTTAATATTGTAAAACTAGTCTTCAAATACATTAAAATTCTTAAACCAAAAGTTATAGAGTATAATGTTTACTATGTCATATCTAATTCTTCCTAGAAGTAGTACTTCCATTATTTGACGACCTACGTAAGGGATTAGCTACTCTGTATTCATTGAGTTAAATTTTAAATGCCTACCTTAGTAAGGTTGAACCATTTCTTACGTTTAATAATACAAAATAGTTTCAGCGTACAAATAAGCATAAGCTCCCATAAACCACAATTCCCTACGACATATATCTTTTATAAACAAAAGGAAGGTTACAATTTTATTCATAAAAAAAGAAGGTTGCATCAACCTAAGGCTAAGCATTTGATGGGTCTTTTTCCTTTCAAAGTCATACACGACACAAATGCTCTTCATCAATAAACATTCCTAGCTTTTGCAAGACGAAAACAACCAAAATTGATTTTTGAATAAGGAAGTAATTTTACTGATCTCTAAGTTATCAAAGTAAGTTTGTGCAACAATGATACATGTGTTATGCAATATCTACAAGCAATCTAAATAAGCTAAAATGACTAAATGAACCCTAACGTTTACAATGGTTTATAAAATACCTAACATTTCACAGTGTTTAAAATGAACCTAACACATGTAAAACATTTAAAATAAACCCTAATGTTTGTAAAACGTTCAAATTAGACCTTGACCACTAACGGTATTAGGTTACCGTAAATTATCCACTAACGTGGCACAAAATTTAACTAACTTGGTCTTTTTAATTTTTACATGAGACCTATTGGAATCTGATGTGGATATGTTTTAGTGGGGGTGGGACCACGCACCATTTTTAAGCGGTATCTGCATTTAACTTAATGTGGGACCTACCTCCAATCAAACAGTGCACTTAGCGTTGTCCATTAACACTTCTCCCTCGAGCAACTGGTGTGCTGTCGAGAACTAACCAGCAATTAATCCAGTCTTATATGCTATATATTTCATCCTGAATTCCTTGTTGAATTTATCTTCCAAAGTGGCAGTAGTATCCAAATGTGGTAAGTGTGCTCTATGTTAGAAAATAAACGCAAGATCAAATCTAAGCACAGTGGAATAAAGTTTAAAATTTTCCTTAAAATCAACTTTTACAAAATTTAATTTGAAACATAAAACAAGAAATTAACAAAGTTATACTGACCTGTTTTGATTTCCTGTTGTAATTTTTCCTTTCGTCTTGAATCCATTAATCCACGAGCCGTTTAATCGTCCGACCTCTAATGGTATCCACAGATCTATCAAAAAAAACTCAAATCTAATTTGAGAGGAAAAATGTAAGTACTGGCTCCAAGTTTTTCTAATTTTTCCTTTTATATAAAAAATCATGTTTTTCATGTCTTTGGATTTTATCAAAATTGCAACTAAAGTAAACTTTAGTCATAATTATGAATTAGTTCTTATAAGATCAAATATCACATATTGATCCTTAAAGTTCCTAAATCTTCTCAATTAAGTCTAACTTAATCCAAATTTCAGTTTCTCCTTTATAGACCTTTTATGTGTGACCCATTAGGTTCCTGATATGTTGGTCATGATTATAAATTATAATTATAAATTATAATTAGAATTAGATAAATTAAAACTTCTTTTAATTTATCTTTAATTCCCTAATTAAACAATTTATAATCACAGATCATGATTGATGTCTAGCAACATATTATGACCACCTAAATATTAAGAATGTCAAAGTGGTTTGACTTAACCCGTCTATGCATGGCTATGATGTATAAATTAATCCTCTCGTCATCTAATGTTCCAATTAGAATCAGGGTATGAAACTTGTGTCTACTCTAAATAATCCAATCATTTTTGTTCTTGTTAATTAGTAAATAATTTATAATTGATATTTGGAACCAACTTTTCCAAATTTCAATTTACTCTGGCTAGAAATTCCCAAAATCATTACTAATCAAGAATAACAAAACATTCTCCCCAATTACTTTAGGATAATGTGTTAGCCCCAAATTTTTTTTTTAAAGAATAAGCATGATTAGATTAAATTAATTAAGTTAGATTAGCATAAATTAAGAAATCATTAATTAAC
>JAOQML010000006.1:30384575-30395319 GCA_027568935.1 Erythroxylum urbanii | reverse complement strand
TTTTATATTACAAATCTCAACCAAACAGGTTTTCGTTTTTTTAAGGAAAAAAACAAAAATTAAAAACTGAAAACAGAAACTAAAAACAACAACAGAAAAATAGAAGTGGAACCAAACGGCCCCTAAGCTTAAAAAAACAACACCCACAAAATTTATTAAGCTCAATGATTGAAGGAATTCATCGAAGGAACCAATCAGATGATTGAAGCAAACCACAGAAGAAACCCAACTATTAGTTAGGTGATTGAAGCATCAAAGGAATCACGGACATTATTTGGCTAGACGATTAATTTCGGTGAGATAATTTTCAATTGCATAATTGAAGTTTAGGCATTATTCAACTTTAGTAAGTTTTGAAATTGAAGTGGGCACTTTTTTTTCATCAGTAAGTCTTATAGGAGGTTAAAGCAATATCATCATAAATAGTATAACATTGGTGGCTTTTTTGTGTTATTATTTTTTCTTATAAGGAGATAAAAAAGTGTGTTCATTTTACTTGTAGGAAGTGAAAAATTGTGGTTCTTAAAAAAATTATAAGCTTGTCAATAAATTATCTTGGCTGATATGTAATAGAACATAAACATATTCATCACCAATTATTTTTTATTTCTTATTAATCCAAAGTGCCTGTGGAGAACTTTAGTAAAGACTTTGTTATAAATAGAATAACCAATAATTAGCTAACCAATTGCTAGTTGTTCTGTGAATAATGTAATATTAACATTAGTCACATGTTTTAATCTCTTATTATGTATGTGCTAATTGCATATATCCTATTACATTCATCACATTTTTGTCAGCTCTATATCATTTATGTTATGTATATTATAATGGTGTTGTATTATACTAGTTGGTGTCATAAAATCACATATGTTTGATATTTTGGTAGTATATAGGTATCTAGTAAAAATAATGGATGATGAATCTTCCAAATCAATAAGGAATCATAGTCAAAAGCAATATGCTGATAATATATTTTATCAATATGAAGTTAAAACTCTTTCATGACTTCTTGAAGCAATGGCAATTATGGAAGAAGATTTTATATATGCCTCAATTATAAGGTAGGTAAATTATTAATAATAAAGTGATTTTTATTTGATAATGAATAATTTCTATTACCATATGCTTATAAGAAGAGGAGTGTAAACTTTTTATATGGGTGGATGAAGACTTCAATAAAAGGGCAATATCTATTACATATGAATTTAATGCTAAGAATAAAATATTAAGGGTTGAGGAAAAGATGTTAAAAGATGAGGTTGGCATGTAAAGTAACGGTGAATACATGGGGGAGATGCATGATCTATATGGTGAATTAGCATAAGTTAAAGTGATGTTGAAATGTATAATTACATGGGGGAGATGCATGAGCTATATGGTGAATTAGCATAAATTAAAGTGATGTTGAAATGTATAATTTTTATAACGTCAAGACTACAAAGGTTGCTACCCAATATGTGTTGTAATATTTGTAGCTAGATTTATAATTCTTTTTTTAATTTAAAGGATTTAAACTTCATTAACTTTAATTTTTTGACATGAAAATTTTCTAGGAATGTTTTATTGTATTTAAATGAACCTGTAATATGCATGTAGACAATTATATTATTATCTTACATGCTAAAGTTTAAAGTTGTTCTTAGAATCACAAGTAGCTGCCAATCTTGTATTCAATATTGATGTCATGTTATAACCAATTGTAAGTGAATATGTGTAATTACTTAAAGATTTCAGTAGCTTCAAAAGGTAAACATATAATATTTTAATTTTCAAAAGTAAATGCATCTACGTTCTTAAAAATACAAAAGAAACTTCTAGGAAATAAGGTCTATAATATATAATTGTCTCAAACGACTATAGCATGACATAATTGAGTGTTGATCAAGTTTCAATTGAGTTAAAGTCCAAATGTGATTACCTTCCCCTCTTTGCATTCATCTTAGTATATAAGGTAGATAAAGTAATGTTACTCTCACCATTCCACAGCAATCCTAAAATTCAATTTCAGTTTGAGAGTTAGATTCAATAATTAAGGATCTTAGTAAGCTGCATCGCCTCATTATATGGACATTTTCCCTTATTATGTATATATGATAATAATAATAGTGAATTAATGCTTATATAATTTAAAAAGTTATATGAACTTAATCTCATATATTTATTAACTTAAATGGTACTCAATTGAGCTACTTGACTCATTAAAGTGTAATCTTTGACCACTAATCCTTTCGCCTTTGCCTCTACCTCTATCCTTCCTCTACTCCCACCCCTACTTCTCACTCAACCTCTTCCTGTTCTTCTAAACATGATTACTGATCTTTATTGTTCTCTTTTCTAATGAATTCATGTGCCTCTTCTATCTTAGTTGAAGTAATGTGCATTGATGATGATGTTTGGACTCCCTATTTTTATTTCCTAATGTTAGAGTTGGACGTTCATTGCACCTACTATCATTTTGTAAAAATAATCATTAATTAGATAATGAAAATAGAAAAATCTATGTTAGTTATAACAAAAGATTATTACATTTATTACATATGATGCGTTTTCACAGAAACTTTGATTATATCCTTGTTATGCACATTTGAGCCCAAGTCATTCTCCTTCCATGTCTACTATCTTTTATTGTCTTATTTTGCTGAAATTTCTCCTTCTTCATATTCTTTTAGGGGGACTAGGTGTTCTCCTTATTGCCGATGGCTCAATGACTTAATAATGAGGCCAAAATATTGTCCCATTAAGTTATTCAAGGGAATATTTATATGCTTACATATACCTCTCCTTATTGTAGCACTTTGTCTATATAATCATCTAGATTTTGATGATTATGGTAAAGGAAGCTACTATACGAGGACATATAGTTTCTATCAAATTCCAATATTTACATGTATAAGTACAATTATTAATCTGCTTATAAAACCTATATAATCTATAATCAACCTCATACCCATTAGCTTCATTCTAGTTAATAAAATAGTTAAAACTTTCTTTTATTCTCTTTTAACACTATTAAAACTCTAAGTGCTATGTTCTATCCCATTTTCCCTTAAAAATCCTTTTTGTACGCATCCTTAATCATCTTTCTAACATGCTTTGATTTGCTAACAATAGGCTTCATCCTAGCCTCTAATACCAACTATCGAATGTCTAACTTATGTTATTACCCACACAATCACCTTTAGCATTAACCCTAAAATATGCCTTAGCCCATATACCTTAGATCTCACAACATATCTTTAAAAAACTTGATTTCATTAAATTCAACACATGCAACTGATATTGAAATCATGCATAAAGGTTAACTTTGTTATCCTCTAAAGCTTAAAGCTTAGATAATCTCCATTCCATCTTTATCTTCAATTAGCATAAAGTTGTCTTGCACATATTTTATGCTCAATATTTGGTAATGATGCTTAATTGCATTAAAAAGACCCTAATTAACCATATAAACTAAACAAACTAATAAGTTCATATAGTTAAACAAATTTATAATTAAAAATATAGATACATATCTTTTTCTTTTTAGAAATTGAAAATGCAAGCATGACTAGCTAAACTTCAATGGATCCATTGATTATGACTAGTGGACCAGTTACAAGAGCTAAGAGTAAGAGGGTTAAAGAGGATTTGAATGTGTTAATTCAAAATATACATGTTGATTAAGCTTCACAAAGAACTTTAAAACCTAAATTTAGAGGGTTATTGAACCTACTAAAAGACCAACCCTTAGTTAACATGCTTCAAGCTTAGGTTGAAAAAGACTTGGATGTGAATATGACCTCCAATATGGTCATGTATATGAAAAAAACCTCCAAAATGATTACATACCAACCTATGTAACTTTTTTGAAAAAATCATTTTTGAGACACAACCTCCAACATAGGGATATTAGAGCTCGTGTTCATATTCAAAAAGTTATATAAAGATCCATGGTTTCCAATATGGGTGTCTCAGGGTTTGTATCTAAGTTCATTAAAGTTATAAAAGGATCGATCCCAGACTGTAGTAACTATTGTTAGAAATTTTGTAATAAATACAACATAACCCATGGTCATGCTTGCTTAAAATCTTAATCTTTGTTTAAGTATTTAAGAGTTATTTCATTTTAATTTAGTTATTTTTGAAATATTTGATTATTGAGAGTCACGAGTGCTTCTTTTGCTTATTCTTCTTTGAACTTTGAAATTATTAAGAATTCATATCAATTGGTATCAAAGAACTTTAAATTGGGTGTGGACACTTTCATCTTTTCTTTTTGTATCGTTTAAGTTCCAATTGATTTCTTTTTCAAAAGAAGAGAAAATCATGTTCGTTTGTATTCATTTACGTATCATTGAATTATGTTCTTATTTTTAAAGTTTCCATCAAAATTTAAACTCCATCATCATCTTGTTTATAGGGTTTATCTATATCTCTTGTTCTATTAGGGATTCTCATTATCCAATTCTTGCATTACTATCTTATCAAAGAAAAGAGAAAAAAGAAAGAAAGAAAGAAAATACATAAAATAAAAATAACTAGTGTAGGAACAATAGCCTTAAAAAATTGTTCTTAATACATTTTGAAATTCTTGATAGCCATCCTTAATTTATTTTATTTCAATATTTTTGTTAACCTATAATTTATTTTCTCTTTTTGATCTATAAGTATTGGGCTTTTGGACTTTTTAATGTTGAATTCCCTTTTGAGTTTGTTTAGTTCTTCAAACAATTTATGAAAGAAGCAAAAAATAAGAAAAAGTAAGAAAGTGCAAGATTAGGTTTTAGAAAAGCCAAGTAAAGAGTGAAAAATGGGCGGTTGTCACCTTTGAAAATAAATATGTGAGGGAACCTATGAAAAAAAATTCTTTACTAACTTTTCTTGCAGTTTTTAAATGCGTCTTTTAAAGGTGTTTCATTACCAAATAAGGAAAAAGACAACTTGTATTTATGTAGGATATGAAGCAATAATTTGAAACAATGAATATGACCTATGTTGAGGTGAGGGATATATTAGAGAATTAATCATAAAAAATTATTGAATTACAAAAAAGACAACATCTCTAAGTTCTTAAGGAGCAGAGGCATAATAGATATAATCTAATAATCCAACAAAGTTTAATAAGTAGAATGACAAACTTGGTAGTGATGATGTTGACATAGCCTTCGATGTTTAAAGGGATAAGTTAACAACTAAGGGAAGAGATGGATGTGATTGAAAGCAAAGGATATAGCCTAAAGTGCGAGAAGGAGTGGAGACAATCTTGGCATCATCAAATGACCATACATTCTTTTAGGGTTATAATGATCCTAAAACTTATTTGGAGTGTGAGACAAATATAAAAGTAATCTTTAACTACCATAATTATTCTAAGGAGAAGAAGGTAAAGTAATCAATAATAGATTTTATTGATTATGCCATCACTTGGTAAGATTAAATGGTTAATAATAAAAGAAAAATCATGACCAAAATATAGAGAATTTAAATGAATTAATGGCTCCTATGATGAAAAGATTTGTGTTAAGCCATTACTAAATGGATATATATTAAAGGATGCAGAGTCTTATCCAAGGATTAAATAATGGGAAAGAATATCATAAAAAGATGGAAGACGTCATGATTCGGGCCAAAGTAGAGGATGACATAGAAGTGATTATGGCCAGGTTCTTGAATGGGTTGAATAGAGATATAGCTAATGTAATGAAGTCAAAACAACATATAAAGTTGGAAGAGATGGCATATATAGCAATAAAGGTGGAGAGATAAATCAAATATAAATAAGCATGGCAAAAGTGGCCCAACCCAGGTTGGCCGGGCCACAGGCCGAGATTGCCTAGCCCAACGGGAAGGCACAAAGCGATATCATTTTGTCAAAAACGAAGTCATTTTTTAATTTTTTTATAAAAAACATAAAGTTCATAAGTCGGGTAGCCATCAGCCAGTCAGGCCACGAGCTGACCAGCGGGCAAGGCCTGACCTGGCCCAGCCCATTACCATCCCTAAACATAAAAGTTTCATCTAAATACCCTATTAGTACTAATAACTCTTGAAGACTTGAATAGAAAACAGATGATAAGAGTCCTTCTAAAGAAAATGGAGCCATTTAAGCCCAAAATAGATGTCTATAATAAAAGAAAAGGTAAGATTGACTCTTAACCTTCTCATAATAGAGATAAAGTGCTTTTGTTATTTGGAAATAGGGCATATTGCCTCATAGTATCCAAATAAAGGGTTATAACCATGAGGGATGATAGAGAGATGGTGAGTGAGAGTGAGACTGATTCAAAGGAAAAAGTGGCTATGCCACCATTAGAAGATTATAGTAATGAGGGCATGAAGTATATTGTTAAGGGCAAGGTATTTGTTACTAGAAGGGTATTAAGTCATCAAATCAAGGAGGATGAGTTAGAGAAATGCAGGAAGAATATCTTCCATACTATATGTCAAATTCAAAATAAATTATGCAGCGTGATAATTGATGGATGGAATTGTATTAATATAACTAGTATTGTTCGTATGAAAAAGTTAGGACTATCCATTATATATTTAAAGTCATACAACTTTTATATGTTAATTAATATAGGGAAATCAAGGTGAATATATAAGTGTTAGTGTCATTCTTTATAGGAGGTATAAGGATAAATTATTGTATAACATGGTAACTATGTAAGCTAGTCATATATTGCTAAGAAGACTATAGTAATATGATCTAAGTGTGACACATGATAGTTTTAAGAATAATTATACCTTTATGAAGGATGAAAAACTCATTATTCTTATATATTTAACCCTTAAGTAAGTCTATTAGGACTAATTAAAGTTGAAAAGAGATAACAAAGAGAGAAAGAGAGAGAGAAGAAAGAGAGTGAGGGCGATAGTTAGTTATGATAGAAAAAGAGAAGCAGAGTGAGAGCTTTAGAAAAAGTGTCAGTAGGGAGAAAAATAAAGAAACTGGTGAGTTTTTATGCAAAAAAGAGTGATATTAGAAATTATTTTTCTATACTAACTAACCTATAATTATACTTTTGATAAGGAGACTTTTCAATATTAAAAAGCATAACATACGTTTTTTTAGTTTTGTTGTTTCTTTATTACAAGACTATAAGGGTGTGTTGGCTAATGACACCCTTAATGGATTACAATCCACTAGAGGGATCGAACCTCAAATTGACTGTACTAGTTTCCATCCATAGTAAATCCACACATAAGATTAGTTCAGAGGAAACAAAGAAGTCTTAGAGATGAGAGGAAAGTTAACAGCTAAGGGGTATATAAGGGGCGAACATAAATTCTTGTTCATTTTCAATACTTCTAATGCCTAATAAGGATGATACTTAACATATGTGTATTGATTGTAGAGCTATCAATAAGATAATAGTAAAGTATCAATATTCCATTCCCAGGTTAGATGATATACTTGATAAATTACATAGAATTTTGCAAATTTTCTAAAATTGATCTAAAAAATGAGTATCACCATATTAGGATAAGAGAAGATGATAAGTGAAAAACTATAACTAAGACTAAATTTGGGTTATATGAGTGGATAACTGTGCTATTTGGTCTTACTAATGCACTTACTATTTTTGTGAAAATGAATCATGTATTGCGTACCTATATAGGTAGGTTGTAGTTGTTTATTTTAGTGACATTCTAGTGTATAACAACACCTAGAAAAGTATTTTATCATTGAATGTGTGCTTGACAAGTCGAGGAAAGAATAGTTGTATGTTAACTATAAAAATTATACTTTTTGTTTAGAAAAGATTATGTTTTTTTGGTTACGTAGTTAAAGTTATTAAGGTAAATAAGGACAAAGTGAATGCAATTAAGGAATGGTTGAGAACTAAATCTATAATAAAGTTAAAAAGCTTTCAAAGTTTGGATAGTTTCTATCAAAGATTTGTGAATATTTTAGTATAATTGTTGCACCACTTATTAAAATTGTTAAGAACTATGTGGAGTTTTATTAGGATAGTGAACAGGAATAAGCATCATTTATTAAAGAAAGTTTTGTTTAACACCTATTTAGAATTACCCTATAATTCTAAAAATTTTAATATTGACTTTGATGCCTCAGGATTAAGTATTGAAGTTGTTTTGATGTAAATAAGAGGAAAATGGGCTATTTCAGGAAAAAATCTATGGTGTAACCTTGAACTACCCAAATTATATCAAAGAGCTTTTTGTATTGCTGTTGATTGTTTCCCTCGAGTTAAGACTGTGTATACATCAAAGAAATTGAACACCAAATCTATATTATGGATATTAACTGGATCGTTATGATTTTATGCATTATTGTCACAGCTGGATTTAGAAATCAACGTGAAATTAGGTATGCTTCGGGTAATATTGTGTTTTATCATTTTCCTATAGAATTAGAAAAGATGAATAGAGGAACTTCGGATGTTATAGCCTCCAAAATGAACTTACTGCCACAAAATAATTGTTGTAGGAATTGATGCTTGTAGTTTCAGTACTAATTTCATTTTCAAATCAAAGCCAAAATTGGCAGTACTTGGTGTGACTATGATAACATTTTGATCTATGAGTTTTTCTTTTTACCTGGTAAATATTGTTTCTTTTTCTTTCGGCATTTTTTTGATGCGTTCTTTTAGCTGGGTTTTCATCTTATTAAGTTATGGTTTTAAGTGCTTCGTTTTGGGATCAAGTTAGTATTTCTCGGTATGCTTTGCTTTCTAGTCGATCTCTAGGTTCAAGTTCGTTCCTTTCTTGCTCCAAGTTGTCGATGCCCTTGAAACTTTTTTTTTCATCTCTCTTATTTGTTGTTTCTTGTTTTCCCTGAGCTTTGGTCTTTCTCTAATCAGTTTTTGAAATGTTGTCTTTTAACTTGGAACCTTTCATATGTTCTTACCTGCTCAGAAGCTAAAACCCATTTTTCTTGAAGAAGAAAAGCTTCAACTTTCGTGTCTTGTGCATTTTTTCTTATTATAGCCCATTCAAGGTTGGGAAGGAGACAGTTGAGCCGTACAGTTACCTGATTTCCTACTATAACTTCTCCGGCTCATTAATCTTCAAACTTTTTTATAATGCTTGTGTTAATCAGAAAGCTTTCTAGTGCTTGTTTGTGGATTTTGTCTTAGGTAGAATCGAGGCCTTCATTACCTTAATAGAGTGCATGCTTTTTTACGCATAAAGAACCAAAATATTATTGAAGTATCAATTTTTAATCTGATTAATTACTAATAATGTGAATAATGTGCTTCACCTTATTGTTCCTTTCTATGATTTTTCTGTATATATTCTTTTCTTTTTATTTTTGCTTGTTCTTCTTATTCTTCTGTTAGTTAGTAGTTGCGCTTTTACTTGTATATAACTATGCATTTTATTTCATATTTTCCTTACTATGTCATTTTATGCATAAGCATTTAATATTGCATTGCTTATAATTGCATGCCAACATTATGATTAGCAAAGTTTAAGTACATCATTTGCATATCATATGTCCCAATATATGATAAAATTAGAAAGATACAGGCAGATTAGTATGACCCTTACATAATGTTGACATGTACAATTCGAGGATTAGCAGACGTTTGCAGTATAGCAGGTATGAACAGAACTTTACAACTTTTCTAAGTATATTTGTCTTTTATATATATGTGTATATTTTTTTTTAATAACTTTTCTTTTAAACTTGTATCAGATATCTTATTTGATTTTATTTTATTTTATTTATTTATTTACTTTTTAAATTTTCTTTACCTACTCTTTTAGCATATCAGTTTTCATATCTACTCTTATAATCCACATCACTTTTTTATTTTCACATTCATATGTGGGTCTACCGGAAATAGCCTCTCTACTATGTAAGGGTAAGGCTGCGTACTATCAGACCTCCCCAGACCCCATTTTGTTGCAGAATTTCGGACTGGGTAATGATGATGATGATGATGAATTAATGGATTAGTCGTTAATAGTCTTGAGAAAAATATTAATATAAGATAGGAATTTCTGCTGTCCAATAATCAATAATTCAATTACTTGATAAAGGAATAATATTTAAGAATTCTTAGGGGAAGTTATCACCTAGGTATTATTTGATTAATATCAATTTTTCATAGCATTTCCCTCTGCCTGAGTTCATTATTGGTTCAATCTTATTTTAATTTGGTTAATTTAATTTTTAATTAAATTGACAATCTGATTCGACAGTTAAATAATGGAAAAAAGATAATTACTAGTACCTACAGTCCTTGTGAAATCGACCTGTACTTACATATACTAGCAGCAGCTATACTGTGTACTTGTAGTTTAAAATTGATAAAATTATTTAAGTTAAGAATAAGTCAATCACTTCTCTTTATCAACTTTATAAACTACTTTCATCAGTCTATAGCTACATTTTATCCTTATATTAATTTTTATCAAAATAATAAATTCATTATTGTGATCCAAACATCGATTGGAACCTCTCTTCGTTCAATAACATCTTTTCATCAATGCATTCCTTATGACCTTCAAGCAAGTTAGCTCTAAGTAGGATAAAGACCTTTCATTAAATCCATGTTTTTACCATCTTTTTTTTAATGGTGGACTCATTTGTTTAGTAATTCAAGCTTTTTCATTTGTCTTTCCTAAACCACATTTATAAACTTAGTTGTTGCATACCGCGTTTAATCCTTTATCAATCTATTCTGTAACATCCCCTCACCAATAGGAATGGTATATTGGTAAATTGCCATGTTTAGGAGTGTATAAATGTATAGTGACATATGCATGCATTCATATATGCACATGC
>JAOQML010000006.1:30372935-30384475 GCA_027568935.1 Erythroxylum urbanii | reverse complement strand
ATTGCACGTAGCGCTCCCTTATCATAGGATATGTATCGGAATGACCTACGGGCGTCCCGGTGCGTACCCTACGGTAAGGGGGTGTTACATAATCAAACATAATTCAAGTATTGATAAACCTAACCTTTTACATATCAAACGTTAAAACCCATTTTCCGTTATCACTTATGTATTAGAGAAGACATTTAAGGAACCATTTCTATATATCTCTATTTTCCATCCAAACAACTGCCAAAATTAGTGAATATATGTTATTGTTAGGATCATTACTGACTATTGTTATCATGTCTAATCTTCAAATGACATTTATTTATGTATTTTATTAGTCTTCATGGTCTTATAAAAACCTTTCTTGATTAAGAGATTAAGGCAAGAAGAACAATTGGAAAGAGAATGTTTGACTCCAAGCAAACATATTAGTTGTAAGAAATCCCTTAAGGTAATTTTATAAACTAGAAGGTACCCCTATTGTGCTCCATTATTTTTAGAAAATAGAACCTCAACTTTTGATATCAATTCCATTGATCTACCAAAAATCATGTAAGTGTTTTTCTTTTGAACCTTTACGTTTTCATATTAGATATTTTATAGATATTCCTTCAAAGCAACTTCTTTAAACCATACACGCTTTAATTTAGACTATCTCCAATTTCTACATAAGATTGGATGTTATTTAACTACATCTAAAATATGTTCTACTAGTATGTTATGCTCGCATTGATTTAATTGAAGGTGCGTTCTGTGATTGTGTCAAACTTTTACGCGCCCTCCAACCACATTTTTTAACACACTTAATTGTTATTCTAATTATGTCATTCTTGATTTATACAAAATTAGAAATCTTTTGAATACTAAGTTCCTCTAATTCCTTTCTAAGTATGGCAACTGAATTAAAAATCAAACCGCTTTCAACTTAATTAGTTAGTTTAAATTAGTTAATGTATTAAAGAGAGAGAATTTTAGTTTTGCCCACTTTTCATCAAAAATATCTTCAAGACTTGCCACATCCTTATCATCAACTTCAGTTATATCATCACCTAAGTCAACTAACTTCCCACCAACACTAAACTCCAGCAAGATACTTAATGTCTCACTTATCCCTTCTTTATATATATATGCAACTCCTGCTTATCAAAATAGTCAAAATCACTTAATTTTAATGATATTTATCCTCCCTTATTATATTTTAGACCTTGATAGACTGAACATGTTGGTTGGTCATTTTTACTACCCTTAATGTTTTTTTCAATTGGATAAGGCTGCATCAATTCGATATCAGTTTTACTTATTTATTCTTTTAACCTGCATCACTTTTTCGTTGTCACATTTGCATATGGGTCTATCAAAAATAACCTCTCTACTATGTGAGGGTAAAGCTACCTACTATCAGACGTCCCCAGACCCTGCTTTGATGCGGGATTTCGGACTGAGTGTGATGATGATGATGGATAAATTGGATTTGCCTTAGTTTGCTCCTCCACTTTAGCTTAGTGACTTAAAGTTTCCTTAGTTTTCTCTTTTACTTCAACTTGGTGACTTAAAATTGCCTTAATTTATTTATTTAACTTATTTTGTTGAGTAAGGTTATCATTTTAAAAAATAGACCATATTGACTTAACTCGTCTAGTTAAGTTAATTCAAACTGTTGAGTTTGCTTCAATTAATCACTTGCCTCAATAAAAGCAATTAATGGATACTTTTCAGAGTTAACATAAACATGTACCACCTTCTTATTATCTTTTACAATAAGATTGGTCATAATAATCACATGTTGACCAATTTCTTAAAATTTAAACCCATTCGTAAACAACTTATATGAAAACTTTGCTTCTTCTCTATGTCTTTTAATTTTCCCTCCAACATTAACAACAACACCTAGTGAGAGTTCCGTTGATACTCAAAGTCTAGGGAGGTGCTATTTTTGATAGATCACATATAATACAAAATAATTATATTATAATAAAAAATACGTGTAAATAAAAATATAAAAATAGGTAATGTAGATTTTCCCTGCGACATTAAATTAGTGAATGTGATTTTGTCCATCTTAACCCTAAAATATTCTGCATTGACCCCTTCATACCTCATTACTTGACTAAACCTAAACATTCCATCATATTGATATTCAAACTTGATTCTTGAGTCTATCAATAATGTATAAGCTAGTAATACTAAAAAAAACTACATATTATTGATAAATATTATAAATCATAGCTAAAAATGTTTACTAAAACACATGATTTAAGATATAGATGATATATGCTAAAGGTGTTAATTAAAACTAAAGATGATCTACCAATTAATATATAATGTAGATGATATAAATTGTTTTTCTAAAAAAGCATATATGATTTTTTTAGACTAGTACCTTTTGATGCCATTACATCTTCTAATTGGAGGCTAATGTCACCACCCCAAGTAAAATCCAGCTTATTAAACCTTTGAAATCGACATGCATAGAAGATTTGCATGTTAAATAAATTTCATTTTGTATATATTAAGAATAAAAAATTATAACAACAACATAGCTAAATAATACGCCCATTTGAAGAAGAAGGAAATTTATACTCCTTTACCTTTATTGGAACTAAAGAAGCAATAATGTCCTTCAATCTACTGTTATCTGTTGGTTTCCTTTTGATGGGTCATGTCTGTTCATTGTGAAACCTCATGACCTTTTGAATCATCATCTCTTTCTGTTGTTTTGATGGAAGACAACAAGGAATATAAAAAGATTGGGTCCCTAAACTTAGCATTATTCTGCATACACCATCTCTTGCATTTACTAAAAGCTTAGAAGAGCCCTCTCATATCTGTTCGAAATCTCTCAACATCAATGGCAGGAGGTATGTGATAACATTCCGCATTTTCATTTTTCTATAATAGACATGTCTATAGATTATTATCATGTCTAACAGTTAGTATCAGAGTAAACTTATCTCTACCATGATGCATGATTTCTGCAATTATATATGTGATTGGGTGTTTTATTTGTTGCATATATTGATGTTGGTAAAGTCACTGTATTGCAAGAAATTTAATTTTGCTTAAAATAGTTCTTGAATCATTAACAATAGAGATTAAGAAGTCAAGATATAGTTGATTTTGTAAAATGGATTAGATGAGTTGACCCGTCCAAAGGTTGAAGACGACAAATCCCATGTTTTTTTCGTTCTTTGCTAAATTGCAAGTTATCAATTTAAGGCTCGTAGCCCACCATGTGTGACTGTAATTGTTAATGCATTTGCATCGCACGCCTTTTGACAATTCAACTTTGTAACGTGGCCATTGTTTGGAAAATGTAAATAAAGGTTCGTAGAAACCTTGTTATCGTGAGAAGCTTTAGTTTAGCATAACCTTTGTTACTCAACATCTTTTCATGGGACCCACATGTTGACTTGTCATTGCTTTGAATTGAGCTTGCTTTTATTGTTTCCTCGTATATGTGAGGAAACAAAACAAATGAATATCGTGGGCCATTGTTTGGAAAAGAATGCAGAAACCTTTGTTTTCGTAGGCATTTTTGCAACCTTTAGTTATATAGCATTTATATAATTTTGTAACTCACAAAGCTTTACATAGGGGCCACTATTTGCTTTTATTGTTGTATGAGTCTTGACAACCGTCAACTCTGGAAAAGTTGTACATGAATTTGTACATAAATTGAAGCTTATATTTCGTAGGGCTTCATTGAAAATATACTGTATATATATTATGATTCATATTTATTTTTATTTATATATAGAAATTATAAATATTTCAGTTTTGACAAATTAGCACAATTTTATTAAATTATAGGATTTAAATCATTGTTTGATTTTAAATTCATGTATATATTTATTTTATGCAAATATATGACATTGATTCATTATTAATAAATTATAAAGGATTATGCAGAAAGTTTATTATTTATAATTTTGCATAAAATGAGGTTTCATATAATCAATATAATTTAAATTAGTTAAAGATTAGCCACAACATCTTTGATTAATTAAAAATATATTATAGATCACATATAGCAAAATGACACAAATTGTAATTAATCATATTTAAATATAATAAATTTTATCACATAGGAAGATTTATTATATTTGCATGATTAATTAGGATGGAATAGCAATTTTTCCTTGTGCATTACATACTTAATTCTCTTCCACCTCAATATGAACCCTTTAAAATCTCTTACAACACACATAAGGATAAACGGTCTATTAATGAACTTCTGACCATGTGTGTTCAAGAGGAAGGGAGGTTATTAATGGAATTGGGTGAAAATGCACATATGGCTACAGAAGGAAGGAATAGAGGGCAAGCAAAACAAAAAGGAACGGGTAAAATACCAGTCTGTACTGAGATAAAAAAAGATTTCAATCCCAAGTGTCGCTTCTGCAAAAAAAAGGGCATATAAAGAAGGATTGCGCCAAATTTAAGGCTTGGCTTATAAAGAAAGATATTTCAATCTCACTTGTTTTTTTATGAATCTAATATGGTTGATGTTTGTCATAACACTTAGTGGATTGATTCTGGTTCTACAATCCATATTTCCAATACCTTGCAAGTTTCCAAATCACAGGAAGCCAGTAGGCAGTGAACAATGCATCTATTCAGGCAACAAGATGCGTTTGCACGTTGAAGCTGTTGGGATATACAAATTAGTTTTAAATTCTGGTTTTGTTCTGAATTTGGAAATAACATTTTATATTCCAAGTTTCTCAAGAAATTTGATTTCAGTTTCAAGACTTGTATCTATGGGATATTCCTTTAACTTTTCAAATACATCATTTGGTTTATATCATTGATCTAATCTTATTGGGAATGGTACAATGATTGATGGTCTTTTCCAAATTAATTTGCAAGAAAATGTTTTTCACAATACAATGCATGTCCATAGTAATGCTGGTATTAAAAGATGTGTTATGAATGAATAATTCTCTATGTTATGGCACCGAAGATTGGGACATATTTTCCTTGAAAGAATTAAAAAACTAGTGAATAATGGAGTACTTAATACTCTAGATTTTACCGATTTTAATGTTTATGTGGACTGCATAAAGTGAAAGCATACCAACATGAAAAAGAAAGGTGCTATGAGGAGTTTAGACATATTAGAGATCATACATACAGACATTTGTAGTCCAGAAATGGACTTGTATGGTCAGAAATACTTCATCTCATTTATAGATGATTACTCGCGATATATGTATCTCTATTTGCTTCATAATAAGAACGAAGCAATAGATGCCTTTAAGGTATTTAAAACGAAAGTAAAGAAATAATGTGGTAAGCAAATAAAGATCGTGAGATCAGATAGAGGTGGAGAATTTTATGGTAGATACAATGAGGGTGGACAAGCACTGGTCCATTTGCGAAGTTTCTTCAAGAGCATGAGATAATAGCTCAATAGTCAATACACCATGCCTGGGTCTCCGAACCAAAATAGTGTAGCAGAAAAAAGAAACCGAACATCATTAGACATCATGCGGAGTATGTTTAGCAGCTCTAAACTTCCTAAATCTTTGTAGACTGAAGCTCTTAAAACGACAATGTATATATTAAATCGAGTTCCAACCGAGGTTGTTTCTAAAACACCATTTGAGTTATGAAAAGGTTGGAAATCAAGTTTGCTACATATATGCGTTTGGGAATGCCCTTCTGAAGTAAGAGTTTATAATCTTTAAGAAAAGAAACTAGATCCAAGGACTATAAGTGGGTATTTCATTGGATATACTGAAAGGTCCAAAGGGTACAGATTTTATTGTCCATCTCATAGTATTAGGTTTGTGGAATCAAGAAATGCAAATTTTCTTGAAAATGAATTGATTAGTAGGAGTGATCAATCTCGGGACTTATTTCTGGAGAAGGATCATTGTGAAATACAAACTCCTACTTCAAGTAATAAATTGATTGTCATTCATAGCATTCCTCAAAGTCAAATGGGTGGTGAATAACCAATCATTGAAGTTCCACAAGCTGCTGATGACAATCTATTAGATCTGATTGTTCAGCAATCACTAGAGGTTATTGAGCAACAAGTTATACAAGCTTCTCCTCAGGAGGATGCTAATACAACATTAAGAAGATCAACTAGAGAAAGGAAATCAGCAATACCTAGTGATTATATTGTGTATTTACAAGAAACTGACTATAACATTGGAGTCGAAAAATGTTTTCACAAGTCATGAGTTGCAATGAATCTCAATTGTGGTACAATGCTGTGGTAGATGATATGAATTCTATGGCATCTAACAAAGTCTGGGATCTTGTCAATTTGCCTAATGTTGCAAAGGCTATTGGATGTAAATGGGTCTTTAAGACAAAAAAGGACTCATTAGGCAATGTTGAAAGATATAAAGCTAGACTTGTTGCCAAAGGATTTACTCAATAAGAAGGAATCGATTACACAGAGACCTTTTCTCCTGTATCTAAAAAGGATTCCTTACGAGTGATTATGGCATTGGTTACCCATTTTTGATCTAGAACTACATCAAATGAATGTGAAAATAGCGTTCCTAAATGGAGACCTAGAGGAAGAAGTTTATATAAAACAACCGGAAGGATTCTCCTCTAGTGATGGTGAACTTTAGGTGTGTAAGCTTAAGAAATCCATATATGGATTGAAACAAGCCTCCCCGTCAATGGTATTTGAAATTCTATGATATTATCTCTTCATATGATTTTGTAGAAAATATCATGGATCAATGCATATATCTGAAAGTTAGTGGGAGTAAAATTTGTTTCCTTGTTTTATATGTGGATGATATTTTACTCTCCATAAATGAAAAATGTTTGCTATATGAGGTGAAATGGTTCCTTTATAAGAATTTTGATATGAAAGATGTGGATGAGGCATCTTATGTCATTGCATTAAGATCCATAGGGACAGATCTCAATACATTTTAGGTATATCCCAAGAAACCTATATCAATAAGATCTTAGAAAGATTTCAGATGAAAGAGTGTTCACCGAGTATAACACCTATTGTGAAGGGTGATAGGTTCAATTTGAACCAGTGCTCGAAAAATGAGCTTGAAAGAGAACAAATGAAAAATATTTCATATGCTTCTGCAGTAGGGAACCTAATATATGCTCAGGTTTGTACAAGACCTGATATTGCATTTGTTGTTGGAATGTTGGGAAGATATCAAAGCAACCCAGGTATAGACCACTAGAGAGCTGCCAAAAAGGTGATGAGGTACCTTCAAGGGACCAAAGATTACATGCTTATGCATAAACGAACTGATAATCTCGAAGTAGTTAGCTACTCGGATTCAGATTTTGCTGGCTGTGTTGATTCACGAAAGTCAACATCTGGATATGTGTTTATGTTTGCTAGTGGAGTCATATCCTGGAGGAGTTCAAAGCAGACTTTGACTGCTACTTCTACCATAGAGGCTGAATTCGTTTTTTATTTTGAGGCTACATCACATGGTGTATGATTGAAGAGTTTCATATCTGGGCTTAGAATTGTGGATTCCATTCCTAAGCCATTAAGAATATACTGTAACAATTCAGTTGCAGTTTTCTTGGCCAAAAACAACAAGAGTGGTAGTCGAAATAAACACATCGACATTAAGTATTTGGCTATTAGGGAATGTGTCAAAGAGAACAAAGTGATCATTCAACACATTCGCACTGAATTAATGATTGTCGATCTATTAATAAAAGGCATGCCACCAAAGAGTTTTAAGGATCATGTTGCTAGAATGGGACTTGTTTCCATCATGTAATTTATGTATGTACTTTCACGAAATTCTTATTAATTTTTTTTTCTCATTCTAGTGTACACATTTTTCTTTTGAGAATAACAACTATTATGGACCTAGAATAAACATAAAGATTTATTCGTTCAGTTAAAGTAGAATAAGAAATATGATGCATCGTGATACATGGAAGATAATACTCACATTTAGAGGACTTATCGCCATGGTTCGTGCATTTGATTTCTTTAATTGAGTAGAGGTTTTATGATTTTTAGATTACATCTACGATCTAAGTGGGAGACTGTTATCTTTGGTTTCCTTTTGATGGGTCGTGTCTGTTTATTGTGAAACCTTGTGATCTTTTGAACCATCATGTCCTTCTGTTGTTTTGATAAAAGACAACAAGTAATATAAAAAGATTGGGTCCCTAGGCTTAGCATTATTTTGCATACACCATCTCTTGCATTTGCTAAATGTTTAGAAGAGCCCTCTCATATCTGTTCGAAATCTCTCATCATCAATGACAAGAGGTATGTGATAACATTCCGCATTTTTATTTTTCTATAATAGACATATATATATAGATTATTATCATGTCTAACATCTGCCTCACCTAGCTTTTCTTTATGCTTCAAAAAATTTTTCCCCTGGCTATTTGGACATGAGGTACTGTTGTAGGATTGGCGCAACAATGATGATTAATTTTGAGGAGAAAAATCTATAGGTATTGGTTGTCGACCGAGAAGTGATTTAAAGCTTTCAGTTACTGACAAAAAAGATACGATGTCATGTTATTACGAAGGAAAACATTCAACTAATAGATGTTGCGATGTCGTGTGCATCTAGTTGGAAACAAAACACAGAAGACAACATCACGTGCTAATGAGTCTTCAAGAGGTTTTGCGGTGTCATCTAGTTATCTAATATGGTGAAGAATTCTAGGCAAGTATCCAATTAGGTGAGTTTGGACGCGGCACAACATTTGGACAACTTATTTTAGGGTTTTTAACACTAATCGAATGATTTGTGACAAGTTATATGACAAGGTTGTCAATGAAAAATTTAAAATTATAGGGGCAACTTTAAAAAAGTGTAAATTATAAAGGATCATATTCATTTCGATCGATTGTTAACGTGGAATTTGTAATACGTTTTTTTAAATTGTCTTACTTCTCAAATTTTAGACTTCTCTCAGATAGGACCAACTGCTCTCAACTTAAAAGAGAGCTTGATGCAGAGTCTTGTTAGTGTCGTCTTTTGAACCTTAATTTGTCATACTGTTGATTAACCTTTTATTCCCTGTTTCGAATGGATTGAATAAGCGTTTGTCAATTCTTGAACAAAATACACGTCTCGCCAAAGCATGAGGTACATTTGTCTATAATGATAACAGATGTCCGTTCCACGTAAGCCTGCAAAATAAAGATAAAAGAACAAAGCGGTCGCTGGAACTTATATTTGATTACAGGTGCTCTTTGTTTCCTTCTAAATTTTACTTAATTTTGAATCATTTTTTGAAAAAAGAAAAGCCAAGGATAATCTTCAAGAGCTCGTGAAGTGTCCAAGCCAATTTTCAGGACAAGTAACAATCTTTATGCTACAAGCTAGTATGTTCGTATCAATATAGAGTACCTAGAGAGAGGTACCGTTTGTCTAGCTATTATAACTACACCGCTCAGGGAAATGCCCCCACCGTTCATTTGATTGACTGAAATGCAGAGGTCCCATTCCTGTGAAGACATATCGTCAAAATGGGACCATGAACTCCCATAAATGTGTTTGACGATGGTCCTTTTGACGGGCCATCATCAATCATACAAAAGGGGTCTTAACAAATCTTAGAGAACAACGGAAAGATGGCTTGAGATCTAACTTTATGTGATTCATAGAATGCTACTTTTTGTTCAGTCAACCATTAGCATTATCCACCTTAGCCGACTACCAATGCCAATTTCTGAAACTTGAAAAGAAAAACCTTAGGCAATGGCAGTGGCTTAGGTCACGCATCACCTCATCAGAATCCAAATTGTTGGAAAATGAAGAAGGGGCAAACAAGCATACGCATAAGATAAAATGAAGTAACCATTGAAGGGCATTTCTATACGTTGGTATTACTTCTAAGTATTCAACTAAATATATGAGAAACTTAAAGAAGGTTTCGAATTCTATCCTCCCATTCCTCAGTTGAAGAAAACTTTAGCCAACGTAGACGTTAGGCCACTGGAACGGAGGAAAATTTCATTACCTCACATGTGCTGCTTTCCTAAACAAAAGTGCAAAACTAATGTACAACGTGCAAAAGGGCATAACTTTATAGTTTCCCGTAGCTATCCATACTAGAAATGCATCCATTTCCAAATCATTTACTACAATCATTCAATCAGCTCTTTGTACTGTAGTTTTAAACAAGAGGATGTACAACTTTTGATCCATTGAGAAATATAGAAATCCCCCAACTGAATGTGTCACAAAAGACCCAAAACTTGTCCCCACTATGCAGTGCCATGCCGGACCATACACGCCGTCAAACTCCTGCAGAAGATGAGAAGAATAACATGTAAGAATTCACAGCATTTCAGGCAAGCCTATCAATTATCAAGGATAAACTAAGAAACCCAAATAACAAAACAACAAAAATAAACTTCGTCGATCAATAAAATATAATATCCAAATTAAAGATAGAACCTTTTTGAGAGTGAGTGCAAGGGTCTTGGAGGTTAACTCCTCAAGACTATCGTGAGTCTTCCTTGCACAATCAACAGCGTGGATCTGCATAAATGCGGGCATGTCAACTGACACCACTTTGGCACCACAATTTGCGAGAAAATCCGCCAACTCTACATGTGAGCCACCAAAGGAATTCCTTCTGCCACCAACACCTAAAGAAACTGTCATCCTCTTAATATCAAGCCCTTCAAGTAGATCCAGGGCTTCCTTACTGTTCTTCCCCAAACAAAAAGTTTCCTTCTTTTTCTTTTCATTAACCAGATATTGCTGAAGTTTCTTCTTCTCCACCAACTCTCTAGAAGATGATTTCTTGACATTCTCTTTAGACCCTTCTTTTGCAGTTGTCACTCTTCTCTCTTGCTCAACTTTTGATTCAATTGGTTTGTGCTGCCGATGCTTCGGTTTAACCCCCAAGTACCTAGAACCATCAAAGTCAGCTGAAACAGTCATGGCTTTAGTTTGCAAGTAGGTGTCAACACTTGCTGGGGGTTGGCTTTTGGTGGGTTTATGGGAACCTGTACCGGTCTTATCCGATGCTTTGGGTCTGGATAGTTGGTTGGACAAGGATTTAGAGGGTAAAATAGGATCTGGGATTTTGGTCGTTGGAAGGATAGAGGTGTGCTCTTTGAGAGTGGGATCCATAGATGATGGGAACAGGAGACTTGGGTCTGGCTCTGGGGACGCTAAAATACGCCTATGAGTGGTGCGGTGTGCCATGCTATTTGCTTGTTGGTTGCGGGGGTGGGTCATGGGTGTGTTGATTCGAAAGAGAAGAGAGCTGCTTGGGGGGTTTTATTGGACAGGGACATGTGTGGTTAGATATATCGTTGTCCTTTTCTACCATGTGCCGTCTGCCGTGAAGAGGGGATATTAGTGCTGATTTGACCGTTGACTTCATTTCTTTGGAGTGAATACATGAAGAATGTAGTCCCTGTTGTAGAAGAAAATGAGAAAAAAGACGAGAAATTCGTATGTTATGAGAAAGACACCTTGCGTGCTTTAGACTCTGGTATGGTCGGGTCGGTCGTGTTGGGCTCGAGCCCATTCGTAATGACCCACAGGCCGATCGATCCAATCTCCAAAGATCAGTCTTATACCTATTGGCTATTCCAG
>JAOQML010000006.1:30348869-30370282 GCA_027568935.1 Erythroxylum urbanii | reverse complement strand
TGTTGGGTGGGAAGGATAAAATTTTAAAAAATTTTGAAAATTTTACAACTTAGTTCCTATATTTTTCAAAATTTCTGGTACTGTTTAATATTTAGCCGGTACTTATCGATATTGATCGGTACTGACCGATATTATATCCGATACTGACCATCCCCATCTCATACTGTTTTTCGATTAGTATGATACGAGATTCACAATTCTAATTACACGACTATTGTATCATGTTCCTATACCAAACAATTATAGCAATGCCACGTAGCATTAGGGTCGAATTTGGCATACAACTCCACAGGAAGGATGATTAGGAAGATTATTGTTTAGTTCTAGTGAATGACTAATTTAATGTATTTATGAGAATTATGCATTAAAATATCCAAGTTGAAACGAAAGGGCAATATATGATGTACTAAAAATATATAATAATTAGGCAGTGAAAGTAACAAGGGAAAAAGGTGCGGTGTTCTACGATTTAACTACTTTTTGTAAGAAAAGGAAAAGCTGATATAAACATGGCAAGATCATCTTCATCTCACTTGTCAACATTGATTGCTTCAGTGTGAAGGTCCATTAAAATGCTAAAACTTGTCGTTGTTAGGTCTGAATTTTTGTTCATAAGAAAATAAAATTATTAAGACTTATGATTACTTCAAACTATGTAACTACTTGATTAATCGGTTGATTCAATCATTCACTTAAAATCACAGGACTTGTACACAAACCCAGAATATATAATAGACAGAAGAATCTATTCTCCGATTTGTTCCCACAAGACTTCTACACAAACCCGGAATATATAATAGACAGAAGAATCTATCCTCCGAGTTGTTCCCTTAGCTAATGTGACTTGGAAAACGTGAAATTTCCAATCAAAATATCCGTTATTATGATCAAAGAATTATTCCCTCAACAATCCCATGCCACCCCACTGAAGGCTTTCCGAGGCATCTCTGACACAGGACCTTTTTCTCCAGTTGCGAACAAAAAACAGAGTTGGAAGGAAGAACTTTGAAATAAAAACACAGGTTCTTTCTACAACTAACACTGTATAGTTGGTGTTGTTGTGTTTACTGGGACTGTACCCCATGTGATTCAACAATTAACAGCTATGGCCAGTCGGTCCTCAGATTTAAGAAATGTTCACTTTACAGGCCGTACGAGAGACGACGGGTTCGTCCTTCTAAATAAGACTTCTCTCTGGCGGCTTGGCCCCATCGAATGAATGGTAACAGATCTTCTGTCCCCTGCTCATCCGTCCATTCATTCCAATAAATTGAATGGATGAAAATATTAACAGAGTTCTCCTGCTCCCGAGTCCCGATTCCCGAATCAACGGCCACTTCTATTTTCATATATTCTGCCACATTAAAAGAGTTAAGTAACAGCTCAGCTAAACTAAAACCGAGTGTTTGATGGGGCCACTGTGTTAGCGGCTTTGGTGCTTTCTTTTTTCTTTTTTAATAATTATTTTCCTTTTCGTTTTTACCAAAGTTGGCATATATTATTTATTTTTTAATATATAATAAATAATATATATTAAAAAATATATATATATTACTTTGGTGGGACATTACTTTGGTGGGAAATGTACTAACCTCCTGCACTTTGGGTTTTATTTACTCGCTTATTGCTAGTTAAATCTGGACAAGCTTGATTAAGACAGTTACGTTGTTTAAAAAGCTAGGTGGACTTGGACAAGTTTCGCTCGAAAGGTTTGTCTTAGATTTGGAGCTAGAATCATGCACATCAGTCCCTGTTAAAACAACGTACGAAGTTACCTAACCGTATCTTTCAACTCTCAGCTAAAGCTCCTAAAGATCCGTTTAAATATTCACTTGGTATATATTAGTTAGCAGTTTAATTATAAGTTAATACTTCCCTAACTGGTGTAATGTAACTAAAGCTTGCCTGGATTGCAAGTTAAACAATAAGAGAATCAAGAACAATATATCTTTTTGTTTCTTTTACGATAATGCATTCACCAATGTCGACAAAATCTTTAATGTATTGGAGTGTAATAAAAAAGAAGTTCCACTTCATAACATCATTGTCTTTAGACCACCGAATTGAGTTTGTGACTCAAACAGAAAACATTACGTCAATAATGGTAAATGACCAAATTCGATGTCACCCACCAGCATTAAAAATTTGTGGGATTGAGTCCTCTCAAGTTGAACGTTCCCTTTGTTCCTGTTTTCGTGCCCCTTGGTGCCATTTGTTTCTTTAAAGGGTCAAAAATGGATAAACATAGAAAACGAAAGTAGCACCTCGGTTTGATACGTGTGCTGGGTGTGGTGGTAGTCTTCCAAGTGTCAAAATAGATGTCTTTCCTTCTTTCCTTAACTCGTTTTGGAAATCAATTTATTCCAATATTCCTATCATGGTAATTTTCCATGAAAATCCCTCTTCCTAACTTAACTTCTTCTCTTTTTTTTTTTATTTATAATTTGAAAGTAATATAAGCTTTCAATTGTCAGCCTGTTCCCAGTTTTTGTAGAGGAATAATTGAAATACTTTTCGATCTCCAACCGTGGATGCTCTCTTGTAACTGAGTTCGATTTTTATATATAATAAATTATATAGAAAGCTAAAAGCTAACGTACTTAATTTACTCTACAGAAGGTTTAGAAAAGGTTGTAGATTATTTTTGTGAGTTAATCTTGTGATAATAAGTAAACTTTTTATTACCTCAACGCCTAAAAAGATGTGAATTTTAAATACTGTTTATTATATTTTATAATGTTATTTATTGCAACCCAAAGGAAGTATCCGTTGCCAACTTTCCTTTATTAAGAAAACTTGTGATTAAGACACCTATTCATGTCTGAGCAGTCTGTCCTTTTCGTTATTTATTATCCATTTTGTTGATTCCATGGAGTAATGATTCTCACATTTGAACGCAGGAAAATTCTCCTGTAACTTTCTCTCTCTCTCCCGGAAAGAAGAAGAAGCAAACTTTGATCAAGTAAAACAAAGAAAAGAAAAAAGGGAAAATTGGACCGACCTGTTCAAAAATCAATATCAACCCTTTAAAACCATTACTTTCCCCTCCACGTCCTTGCCTCCCTCGACGCGTTTCTCTTCTCTTTCAATGTGTTGATGACCTAATTCTCTTCTTCATCTTCTTCCAGTAGTTTCTTTCATTTCTCTTTCTCTCGTCTTCTTTGTTCTGGATTCCAAATAGTTCGTTTTCTTCTGGTATTTCCCGAGATGAAGAGAAGAAAATCCGAGACAAAATTGGATAGATTCGATATGTTCGTGTCTTTAACCAGGCAAAGATCGATTCAAATCCTGATTGGTGTTGGATTGTTGTATCTACTTCTCGTAACTCTAGAAATCCCATTTGTGTTCAATACTGGTTTGGGTTCTGTGTCTCAAGAACCGTTAACTCGTACTTTCAAACTTCAAAGCGAAGAGAATTTGCCGGACAAGGACGCTCCCTCTCGACCCTTTTTATGGGTTTCGCAGAACTCGGCCGAGCCAACTCAGTCCTTGCTCTACACCTCTGAAAATGTTGTGCAGTCCAATACAATCTTGTCAAGTTTGGATTTTGACCCCACTATAAAAGACGGATCCTTGGAGCTTCATAAGAATGCAAAAACTGCTTGGGAGGTTGGGAGAAAGCTCTGGGAAGAGATTGAAGCGAGTTTGGTGCAGGTTGTGGACGTGAAGAAGCCTGATAACCAATCACAAAATTGTCCACATTCGATTTCTTTATCTGGGGCTGAGTTCCTTAACCGAGGGAATGTTATGGAGTTGCCGTGTGGCCTAACTTTGGGGTCACATATAACTGTGGTAGGAAAGCCGAGAGCTCCTCATCCGGAGAATGATCCAAAGATATCATTGGTTAAAGACGGTGATTCTGTGATGGTGTCGCAGTTTATGATGGAGTTGCAGGGTTTGAAGACTGTGGAAGGTGAAGACCCTCCAAGAATTTTACATTTCAATCCAAGATTGAAAGGGGATTGGAGTGAAAAGCCGGTAATTGAGCAGAATACATGTTATAGAATGCAGTGGGGAACAGCTTTGAGGTGTGAGGGATGGAAGTCCAAGGCTCATGAAGAGACCGGTGAGTTCAGTTTTTTTTTTTCCCCTTCAAAATTTGTTTGATAGACAATGACCATCTAATTGTTGTTGATAACCTCCATAAAAGAATTTTTTTCTCTAGCCTTTGCGTTGTTGATAGTTATTGGGTATTTGGGGGTGTATTACTATTCATGGATTTGCACTGCATAGCGGCATAGTCGATACCGAAGATTTATTACTTCTCTTTGCTCCCTTGTGCTTACAAAACTCCGGGAAATTTGAACTGATGCCTTACTTTAATGTGATCATATGTGGATTCAGCATGATACTTGGAAAGAGTTAGAAATTACAGGTAGTGTTATGTTTCACGATTTTCAGTTTCACATGTGCCATTTTTGCGGACCTACGAAAGGTAGACCTGGATAAATGTTGCGGTGTGCTGGTTTTGCTGATGTGTGATTCAAAGATTTGGTTGGACTGCTAGTAAGTGTTGGATGCAAGTTGGTGATCTTACATCTTAATTTTATATATGTACATTATGGCTCAATTTGCCTAGCTTGCTTTCTAGTTCAGGGGAAAAGGGAACTTACTTCTTCATCTAAATGTTCCAAGTGCATGTGTGTGGGCTTCGGTTTGTTTAAATTGATCCAAAAGTCAACAACACAAGAACATGCTCGATTTGTTTAGTGAAATTGACTTTGCCATTTTTAGTTGTTTTTATAACAAATTGCTAATTGTTATATTGGCCACAGTTGACGATCATGTAAAATGTGAAAAGTGGATCCGTGATGATGACAACCGCTCTGAGGAGTCAAAGGCAACATGGTGGTTAAATAGGCTTATTGGCCGAGCAAAAAAGGTCTCTTTTGACTGGCCGTTCCCATTTGCAGAGGAGAAGTTGTTTGTTCTCACTCTTAGTGCTGGTTTGGAGGGTTATCATGTTAATGTTGATGGGAGGCATGTCACTTCTTTTCCATATCGCACTGTAAGTGAATACCTATACCACATTAATGTCAAGGTCAATGTGGATGATTCTTAATATTCTTTGGTACTGGTGGCAGGGATTCACACTTGAGGATGCCACTGGACTTACTGTGACAGGAGATGTCGATATCCACTCTTTATTTGCTGCTTCATTGCCTACAACACATCCTAGTTTTGCACCTCAGAGGCATCTAGAGATGTCTAACAGATGGAAAGCACCACCACTTCCCAAGAGATCTGTGGAACTTTTCATTGGGGTTCTTTCTGCGGGTAACCATTTTGCTGAGCGAATGGCTGTGAGGAAGTCTTGGATGCAGCATAGTTTGATTAAATCTTCAAACGTGGTAGCTCGCTTCTTTGTGGCACTGGTATGTGATGACTATTGACACCC
Source organism: Erythroxylum urbanii (assembly GCA_027568935.1). NCBI lineage: Eukaryota > Viridiplantae > Streptophyta > Magnoliopsida > Malpighiales > Erythroxylaceae > Erythroxylum > Erythroxylum urbanii. Next base: position 30,364,884 of record JAOQML010000006.1, on the reverse strand, counting down.
ACACCTTTAATGGTTATTCTTCAACGTGATGAGCTTGAATTGTATGACATGCTTCTTGTAATTGATGTTTGAGCAGCATCCTCGAAAAGAAGTGAATGTAGAGTTAAAGAAGGAGGCGGAATTTTTTGGGGATATTGTTATAGTTCCTTACATGGACAACTATGATCTTGTGGTGCTAAAAACGGTTGCTATCTGTGAATATGGGGTGAGTGATGAAAAATATCATACAAGCATTCAGAAAATTAATATTATCCTTGATTCTTCTGTTTATAATTTACATTGTACTGGCTTTGTTGTTCACAGGTTGGCACAGTGCGTGCAAAGTACATTATGAAGGGTGATGATGACACATTTGTAAGAGTGGACGCAGTTCTCAGTGAAGCAAGAAAAGTCGGAAGGGACAGAAGCTTGTACATTGGGAACATCAATTACTACTACAAGGTTTTGCGACATGGTAAATGGGCAGTTACACATGAGGTAGGATATATGTGTCTAGGCCTTTAGTTATTTAAATAGCTTCTTATAGGTCTTTGTGGACTTAGTTAAAGTATTTGCCCCTGAATTTTAATGTTAGGCTCTGAAAATGAATGGCTATATTGCCCGGTAGTAGTTGTGCAGCATCTACAATGCTCCCTACCCCATATTTCCTCTGTATAATTGCTACCCAATTGAGTCTTTCTTTTGTGGGGTGAAACAGCAATATATTTTACAATCCTTTCTTGATTGAGTCTGTGCTTAGTAAAGTATCATGCATGGCTTCTTTATCACCCCTTACTCTCGGTCGATTGCTTGGTAACTTTTCGTTTTTCATGGATGAATATGAGGCAAAGAGAACTACTAATTGTTCTGTAGGATGGATTTGGTTTTAGAATAGAAGCCAGTCGGCTATAGTACTGTCTCTGCTGTTTGTTTGATATTTTGTTGATTCATCTATTTTGCTTAGATGAAGCTTATCATAAGCTCCTTGATTTTGGTGCATAGTATGTTGTATTGATGGTTTCTTATCGTTACTCCTATGATTTCAGGAGTGGCCAGAAGAAGTTTATCCTCCCTATGCAAATGGACCAGGCTACATTTTATCATCTGACATTGCTCGCTTTGTTGTGTCTGAGTTCGAAAAGCACAAACTAAGAGTAAGTTATTTGCAATCGTTTCCTTTATTTGATTCCACTGCGATGAAGAATTCTGAAAATGGATCCACATATCCTGACTCCCAACTTCTATCGATTAAAGGCTTTATGAAGCTCTCAACTCCTCCCTCTATGTGATCTATGTTACTTCTCTTTCTCTTTCTTATCTCTCATTGGAAGGATTTTGCCTTTTTTCCAGTTGTTCAAGATGGAAGATGTGAGTATGGGAATGTGGGTGGAGCAGTTTAACAGTTCAAAACCTGTGGAGTATGTACATAGCTTGAAATTCTGCCAGTTTGGATGCGTCGAGGATTATTATACGGCGCACTACCAATCTCCAAGGCAGATGACGTGTCTTTGGGAGAAATTGCAAAGCTCGGGAAGGCCGCAATGCTGCAACATGAGATAACAATCTATCAACAAAGTATCAGCGGATGGGATGACGATCACTAGTTTGTTGACCCGATGAATACTGGGAAGATATGGTACTTGATTTGTGATTGGTCTCCAACAATTAGAACAGAGGAATAGAAGTTTTGTAGTGTCATAGCTTTCATCGTGTTGTATATTTGGCTAGTTATATATATACAGAAGCTCCTTCAAATTCATTCATTTCTAGTGCTTTTGTGCCTTTCCTCTGCTCCTCCTCTAGGTAGGTACTGTTGCTAACAGGTCATGGCTTTTGAAACCGGAACCAGTCTAGAATTCATGGTTTTTAAGATAAGAAGACTTGGCCTAATGGTTCAATGCCGAAGATATCAAAAGTCTTTCCTATGCGGCGGATATACTTAATTCTTAGGCATTTGATTACCGTCAAAAAGCAACTTGAGAAACTTGCAATAATGGTACCAAATATGGGAAATTTGAGCATGCTAGTTGCAACTGAGATTAGTTTCTTTTGGAGATTAACTTTTCTCTGCTCCAAAACTCAAATTCATATTTACAAAGTACCGACAGAACTTGCCATTGGACTTTCTAGTTGAGGGTTGTTAAGGCTAGTATTTTCGGTTTATTTGGTTATGTTTAATAGTACGATGAAATTTTCGTAAATTTCAGAAAGATCATTCCACCCCATGAGTGACTTACTTTGAACGGAAAGAAAGATCATTCCACTCCACGAGTGACTTACTTTGAACGGAAGGTTATTACATTAGCACTAAGGCCAGTCGGGCTTGAGCAGTTAGAACTAGGCTCAGGCCTAATCATGCTTTAATTAGACATAATTATGCTAGTCAAGCCTGATTAGGCCTAAAAGTCCAACTCTTTTAGAGAAATATTAAATAATTTAAAGCCCATTTAAGCTAGGTTAAGCTTAAAAGCACAACTTTTTAGAAAAAATATTAAATGTTTCAAAGCCCAATTAGGATATATTATGCTATAAATCTAAGTTTTAAAAAGTTTTGTAATTGAGGCACCTACCTAAATATTTTATTTATACTCCTCCTTGTCTTTTTCACTTTCAATATGGGAATCTAGAAGTGGGAACCCAAGATAAAAAGGAGGAACGTAACTCTATAAATAGAGCATTTAGGTCATTGTTTCAATTATAAATCTCCTAAAGGATTGGACTTTCGGGCTTAACTTTGTCCAATTGGGCTTTAACATCAATGTCTTATAATTTTTTCATTATTAAAAGATATAGCTTTATTTAAAAATAAAATAACATTATTTTTAATATAGTTAGGCTTCAGGCTTTGTGATAGGCTTGTTGTAGAGCTCGAGTCCAAGCCTGACCTGAATCTTAAAAATATTTATAATTAAACCCCAAGTTCTGTTTAAAGCTCGCTTAGTCCAGGCCAAGTTTATTAACTTTAGATTGGATCGAGATCATATTGGACTTAAGCTATTTTAGCATCCCTAGGTGGTATGATTGCTTGAATTGTTAGAAGCTTAATTGGTTTTAAGTCATCAATATTTTCACTTGTGGGCTTCCAAAGCTAAAATGAGGAAGATGCATCCATTCTTGATTATATGCATTTAAACAAAGATCATAATTTCTTTAGGATAGTCTTAAAAATCCACATGATGCATTAGCCTATTCGATAGACTCCTCTTAAAGCATTGGGCACATATCTGTTGGATGTCCCAGCTTTGAACAAATCCCGCAAACTTTCACTATTTGCATATTACTCATAACTATTATATACATAAGAGAGGTTAGATTTAAATTTTATTAGTCAAGGATAGAAATATTTATCTTATTGACATGATTAGGTAATAAGTCAAGCTTAATGCTAAATTGTTATGAATTAACTGCCATATTAGCAATCAAGTTCTTATTGGCTCTAGAGTCTTATCCACTGAGGCTTATATGCTGTCGACATTAACCATATTTTTATTAATGGGTACAAGTCCCTCAGAGAAATATTGAATTAGTTTCTCACTAATTTGATGATGAGATCGGTTAGTATATAACTTCTTGAAGCGTATCCAATATTCATATACATAGTCTCCATTATGCTACCTTACACCACAAATTTTCTTTTAAATGGCTATTGCCCTTAGAGCTATAAAGTACCTCTTTAGGAATAACCTCATCATCTCATTCCAGTGACAATACTTCTAAAGAGTAAGTAATAAAGTCAAATCCTTTGTTGCATCTTGCTATGAGAATTAAAAAAACTTAAACCTTTATTTATTCCTTTATCACCCTCCTAGGCTTCATACTTGTATACCACATGGAACTCTTACTGATGCGTATGCAAATCTTCACCTGTAAGACCATAAAAAGATTAAAAAATATGTATTAGTTTAGATTTTAATTCGTAAGTGATATTGGTCTCTAAGGTAGGAAAGTGATCCATAGGGATTGTTGGTTTAAATAAGGAGCATTACACTCTTCAAAGTCCTATCTTTAGCCATGGTCTCTTCTATTTTAGATTATAAATCTCTATCAACTAAGATTTAATGAGCTTAACTATCCTTTTATGTCTTTGTTTAGCTTCTTTCCTTAACCTATACAAATTTCTTCCTACCTATGGATTAAATTAACTTGATTAATAGATCTAATAACATTCATGAACAATTAAGTAAGCAAAAGGATACATTGGATCAATTGTTCTTCTTAGGAACAATTCATTAAAATATAGTTTCTTTTTATATTAGAGGGGTTAGACAATTTTGATTTAATATCTAATCTAGTTGATATAGTGGATCAAATAATAAACTATTATGCATGTTAACAAAATGACGTAATCACAAAGATAAATATAGAAGAACATTCAATACTAAGTATATAAATCAAACTATAAAAATAATTCGAATCTTATAGTTTAATACATCTTAAGGTATTCGTTTCCTTTGGCCAAGTATAGAAGTTTTTCCTCGTAGGACTTTGGATGAAAAAAAAAGAAAGAAAAAACTAAAGATTACTACTCCTCTAAACTCTAGAAAAAGTTAATATTAAAAACTAACTAAAATTTATGGGTTGGATCTTTAAATAACGAACGCATTTTAGATCCAAAATAGATGTGTTCTGAGGCATAATCGTTTCCTAGACTATAGATCATTTTGCTTATATTTGGGAATAGAAATAGGTATGTATCCTTTTGTTAAACTCTAGGAATTAACACGAATTTAAAAACATCTGTGTCTAAGGTCATGCATCTTTTATAATTTTTTTATACTATCAAACGAGTCAATACACGGTCATGTCCCAGACCATTAATATCTTTTCTCTACTACACGACCTCCCATCAGCTCATGTGATAGTTTATTTCTTCATCTTAACCCTTTAGTGTTGAACATGCCTTTGTTCTTTTAATCCTAATCTTGGGCTTAATGGCAAAACATATAAGTTTTAGATCACTTTCTTAGGCATCTATATAATTCCAAACCATCTCAATCAGATCTTGGATGAGAAAGTTATGCTCAGATTATGATGAAGTTTTAAATCTGCCTAGATTATCCAAATAACTTTATTTTGCGCGTAAGACCTCTATTTGCATCCTCAATCAAAATATAAGTATAATGAGTAGGCGTAAATTAGGTATAAGTCATTTTGTATTATTATTAAGTTTGTTATATGTTATGGAGCTACTTTACAACCAGTTTGGTTGAGAAATTTCATTTATGAATTGTCTGTCACTAAAATGGGGAGAACGATTAAAAGAATTTTTGAATGATTATGAGGATGTTTTTGATGTATCCATAGAACTACCACCAACCAATGTATATGATCAACAAATTTTGTTAGAGGAGGGGAATGAAGCAATCAACTTGAAACATTAGAATATGTGAGAGTGCATAAAGAGACAATTCAAGAACTAAAGGAGGAGATGTTGCAGTAAGAGATCATTCAATAAAGTGTAAGAACTTTTTCTTCTCTTATTATTTTGGTGAAAAACAAAGATGGATATTAAAGGTTTTTTAAAATATAAACCTTTCAACAAATATACAATTTAATGACACGTACACTGTTGGCCTCCAGATTTTTTTTTCTCTAGTTAAGCATGATTTAAATGAATTATGAGGTTTTGATGAATTTAAATTTTTTGGAGTTATTATTATGTTAATGCTAGTAAGATTATATGACATATGTTAATTGAATTAAAGTGTTAAGGTAGTTAGATTTCATAAAGGGCATTTTTGGAAGACCACTTAAGGTTAAAAGAACCCAAACTTATAAGGAAGGGTAAAGTAGACTTTTAGCATTCATTAACGGTAGAATGGGAAAAGGAATTGTTGTCTTGTTATTTTAGAGAAGCAAAAACGAAAATTTAAGGAAAGAAAGAAGAGAGAAACGAAATAAGAAGAGAAAGAAAGCAGAAAGAGAGGTTTCGGTGAAGTTGAGAAAAGAATAGAGTTTTGAGTTAGGTTACATTTTTTTTATGACATCAGAGTTGGGCTTCGGAATCGGGGCCCAACATACACATTTCCCATGCTTTTAATTAAAGAGTTGTTAGATGAGTCATATATGGGTAGACACTTTTCAAAACTTGATTTTGAAGTAAGTTATCATCAAATTCAAATGCATATAGATAGTATACATAAACTTGCATTCAAAAGCTATAAAGGCCATTATGAATTCCTCATTATGCCATTTGGTCTTAGAAATGCTCCAAATATATTCCAAAGTCTAGTAAATTCCATTTTATGTACTTGTGAAAATTTGTTCTAGTCCTTTTTATGACATTTGGTATATAATTCTACATTTAATTTGCTTATGACTGTGCATCAAGCTGTGCATCGATCAAAACCTTAGAATTTAATATAAAAAGACATGACTGGAGGCAAACAAGGGGAGCAAACTTTACGAAGCAATTCCAGACATAAAGATCGTTCTCAAGGGACAATTTTGTTCTAAAGAAGGAAAAAATATGATGAATTCATCGAAAGATCCATCGGAATACAAGATCAAACCTTTACATCGTAAGAATATTTGATACAAGACAATCAAGAAGATTTAAAATTATGAACCCATTGTTTTCAAATCGTTTTTCTTTTTATGTATGATTGATTTCGTGTTCAATAATGTGTAAATAAACATCTTATTAATATTTAGGTTAGATGAACCCTACGTTAATACTTTGATATGATTTTATTCTTTTATTAAGAAATTGGTTTAATTGTTATATTGTGGTCCGATTATGTGTTTTTATTTATGTTTTAATAAACCTAGGGATATTAAATCATAATTTGATTTTATACATAGAGATTGAGAAATCCTATCGATAAATAGATCTATCGTAATTGGAAGGAGTTGATTGTAACCCTAGAGATAGGATGACATAAATCTTCTAGATTAGGGTCAAAACTGATAGAGAGATTCATAAATTAGTAAAGCAATACTGCAAACTTTGTTTTGAAAAAATTGAGCATATTAAGCCCTAAAGGTAACTTAAAATGGCTTACAATACACCATGATAGTGCAACAAACAATTACAATACAATTAACGCACTGTAGTGAGAGCCACCCTTGCATTGCTTGCCTCAACTAACTACCATTACTTAATCTATAAACAACTGGGACTATCGACTAAGTCTATACAGCAAGACTTAGGAGATACCATAACCAACAACTTGCATATGAGTCATATTAACGTACCAACAGTAGCCATGAGCCACATCTCAAACCTTCCAGTATCTAAGTAGATAGGATCCATGCTGAAGCTTCTATTTGTAGACACAAATTTGGAGCCATATATAGTTGAACAAGTGGTTATAAAAATGTTCTTAGGAGGTGGCTTTGTCTTGATATGTACGTAGATTTCTCTCATCCTATATAGCGGTGACCATCGAAGATAGTGCTATCTAAAAACACTTAGAAGCAATGCTATTTTAGTAAGGTAGCTATAGTGTGTGTATACATTCTATGCTGGCAATCATCCAATTTGGCAAGCATCGACTATAAATATCTCTCTATATGTTGCTAATGTATTGGCATTTGAAGAATAAATGTTCATTAGTTTCTTCTGCTTGTCTGCATAAATAATACCAATTAGTAAGTTCAGTGTATTTGGCCACTTTGTTAACTGTTTTTAGTCTTCCCTTCATCGCAAGCCATAGTGTGAAGGAAGCTCCAGGTTGAAGATGACTAACCCATAAGTATCCATGCCAGGTTGGGGAGTTACTTGAAACCTAATGCCTTATAAGAGGAGTTCGAAAAACAACCATCAGCTGTATCTCTCCAAACATATTTGTCTTGTTCATTGTTGCAAAAAGATCCATAAATTTCATCAGCTAAAGAGGTGGGGATTGATGCTTTCCTTATCCTATCTTTGCTTTGCAAGGCTGCAAAAACTGAACAAAGTCCTAAGGGACTCCACACCATTGTAGTTAATCAAAGGGTCTACTGACAACCAGTTGTCATACCAAAAGTTGGTGGAGTTTCCATTGCTTATAAGCATAATGAAGTTTGTGTTATGTTGGTCCTTCAACCTTAGAATGGCTCTAAGTATGGTGGAGGGAATATGAGTACAATCTATAGCCCACAAACTGCCATTCTTGATGAAATAGCTATGAATTCATCTACACCATAGGGATTGTTTGTCTTTCATTAGTCGTTATAAACTTTTGGTGACTAGGGTTGAGTTTGTAAGTTTGATGGAATAAATCCCTAAACCATCTCGATCTTTAAGAGCATGGAGTTATTCCATTTCACCATAGTCTTGGGACCTCTCTCCTTGCTTCCTGTCCATAAGAAGTTGTTGAATAATTTGTCAATAGCTTTCAAAATGGAACTTGGGAAAGATAAGTGGACAGCCTAATAGATATTGAGAGAATTGAAAACTGAGTTAATAAGTTAAACCCTTCTAGCTCGGGAAATATGTTTAAAGCTCCACGAAGAAATTCTGGCTTGTATTTTGTCAAGTAAACCTACATAGTCTCTAGCTTTTATTCTGTATGGAGAAAGGGGAATTCCCAAATATTTCATTGGGAACTCTTGTAATTGTACTCCCGTTAATGAAGTGGTCGAATGTTGTAGGTGTGAGGCACTTTTGGATAGAAAAATATTACTTTTGGAACAATTTACTTATAGTCCTAAAGCTCTTTAAAAGATCTTTAGGGCTTTTATGAAGATGGAGATAGAGGAGGCATTCGCTTTTGAAAGTAGGATCAAATTATCTACAAAACAAAGATTTGTGAGTTTAAATCTACCACACCTCCAGTGGTATTTGAACTCCTTCTCTCTTACTATAACATGCTTAATAAGTTTTATGGAGTGCTTTCATTACTAAGAAAAAGAGGTATGGAGACAAAGGATCCCCTGTCGAATCCCTATAAACTTTAACCTGAGTATTTTGGTTGAAAAACCTTAGGATTAGTTGTTAGTAGACTCAAGGTCAGCTATTAGCATACAAGGTTTAGGGGCATTCGAAACCTAGATACTATTTTTTTATATCGGTAATTTTCTAAGTGAGCTCTTAATTCTCTGTTCAATATCATTGCCTATGTTATTTTACTTGCTTTAATTTTATTTTGTTTTATTAACAATCAAAATCAATTCATAAGCTAGATAATAAGATAACGATCATTATTAGTATTCATTGTCTTCATAGAATTGACTCGTACTTATCGATATTAGCTACAACTACACCGTAAACTTGTGGTTAATTCAACATTGACTATTAGAAAAAGTCAATCAAACCTTAAGTTATGATGACAATATGATTTGATCTTTTATTTAATGCAATTTTATTAATTGATTTATTGAAATTCAATTATACATTATTTTCTTGAACTAATTTATCAGGAATATTAGTCCATGATTTGATTTCATATGATTGAGATTGATAAATCCTCTTATGTGAATAGATATACCATAATTAGAAGTGCAAACATAAAGATAAGTCAACATAACCTAATAATGAAATTCACAAATCGATAATGCAATCTTAGGGGCTTTAAATAGAAAGAGATTTCATTTAATCAACTAAGGATTAATTGTTAACAGTCTTAAGAAAGATATTAACATAAGATATGAATTTTTACAGTCTAATAATCAATAATTTAATTGCATAAAAAAGGCTTAGTATCTAAGAATTCTTAGGGGGATTCATCACCTAGATACTATTATTTGATATTGACATTTCTTAATATTTTCCTTATCCAAGTTCATTATTGTGTCAATCTTAGTTTATTTTTTAGTTTAATATTTAATTAAATCCACAACCTGATTCGACGGTTAGATAATAGTAAAAAGGTTAATACTAGTACTTACAATTCTCATAGGATTGGCTCATACTTGCCAGTGCTAGCTACAACTACACCGTGCACTTGCAGTAAAACTGGTCTTTATATGCATATATTACAATCAATCAAGTTTTTGATGTCGTTGTCGAGGATTAGTAATATTAAGAAAGTCTAGCTTTTATTAATCTAGCCATTTTTACTTTATTCTGTTTTATTTTTGTTTCTAATTTATTTTATTTGATTGACTCTTTAGTTTTTTTGTTTCTCACAGATCTTGATTCTTTAGTCAGTTTATAACCTTGAATAATCCAGCGAGCTTAATAGATGAAGATCCAAAAATTGAGAGAACAACTCATAGAAATCTCCGCACAACATAGCTTAAAGAGTTTGAGCTATATCGACAAATAGAGGACTTATGAGGTCGTATTGATACTGAGCAATTACTAATTATGGTAGACCAATCAAGGTTGATGTTCAATTACGCTAGATCAAACTTAATAGGGGCAGAGTCTAGCATTATCAGACCGATTTTGAATGCCAATAATTTTGAAATCATGAGTGTTATTCAGATGGTGCAACAGTCTATTCAATTCGATGAACTACAAGATGAAGATCTGAATGCATATATCTTGAATTTCTGGAGATTTATGATACCTTTAAGATAAATGGAGCCAATGACGATGTGATAAGACTATGATTATTCCCGTTTTCATTAAGGGGAAAGGCGAAGCAATGGATAAACTTAATGCCAAGATCATCACTTACTACATGGGATCAAGTGGCAGAGAAATTTTCATTAAAGTACTTCCCACTAACGAAGACTGCAAAGTTGAGGAACGATATCTTCTCTTACTACCAAGTTGTTTCTAAAACACTATATAACATATATGAGAGGTTTAAGGAGATGTTAAGAAAATGCTCACATCATGGTCTACCGCTTTGGACGTAGATTATAATGGGATAAATTCGAATACAAGGCAGTTAATAGACGCAACGATTGCGAGTACGTAAAATAATAAGACACCAAAAGTAGCCCATGACCTTATTGAAGATATAGCGATGAACAATTATCAATTATGCTCCTCACGAGTAAGACTTAACGAGCTAGCAGGGGTATATGAAGTAAACACAGCGACACAACTGATAAATTAGGGAAGTGTTGAGCAAAAAAATCGATATATTGACGACGAATCCACAATGCCAAGTTATCCAGTGCAAGGTGTGCAAGCTAGAACATTTAGGTTAAAATTGTCAAACATTACAGCCCAAGCATATGGATTATATGAGGAATGCTCCTAGACTCTAAAAAAATCCATACAGTAATACATGCAATTCAGGATGGAGGAATCACCTTAACTTCTCCTGAACCATGCACAAGCAAGGAATATAACCCTCCTCTAGGATTTCAACAACAAGAACTGCAAGCTAATAGGCCTACTTTAGAAGAGAAGATGATAAAAATAGCTCAAGATTTGGATGCAAGACATCAACGAATGGAGGCTTATATCAATAATTTGGAGGTTCAGATCAGTCAAATCATAAAATTAGTATCTGAATGACCACAGGAGAGTTTGCCTAGTAATATGAAGACCGATCCTAAAGAACGTGTAATGGCGATCACCCTTAGGAGCGGAAAAGAGCTTTCAGAAGAAGAAGGAGAAAAGAAGAAGGAGACTAGAAAGAGTCAAGTAAAAGCTGAAGTTGAAGGTCACTTGGAAAAGTCAAGAGATATCAACTTGCCATCCCTTATCCTACCAAAGTGAAGAAAGATCAAATGGACGCATAGTTTGGTAAGTTCCTTGAACTATTTAGGCAAGTCCAAATTAACTTACCTCTTGTTGAAGTTCTTGAGTAAATGCCACAACACTTGAAATTTTTAAAGGAGATACTATTGAACAAAAAAAAGTTAAAGGAGTTGGCAACTGTTACGCTAAATAGAAGATGCTCAGAAATTTTGAAAAATAAGCTATTAGAGAAGCTTATAGATCCAGGGAGTGTTACTGTTCCTTGTCAAATTGATAATTTAAAAATAAATAAGGCTTTGGCTGACCTAGGGGCTGGTATTAACATGATGCCTTATTCATTATTTAAAAAATTGAAATTGGGTGAACTAAAACCTATTAGGATAAATGTGCAGCTGACAGATAGATCGATAAAATATCCTAGGGGTATTGTAGAGGATATTCTTGTTAAGGTTGATAATTTTATCTTCCCAATTGATTTTTTATTTCTTGACATGGAGGAAGATGTAGAAGTACATCTGGTCCTTGATCGACCCTTTTTGGTGACTGTTAAGTTAATAATAGATGTTGACGATAACAAGTTAATACTAAGGGGTGGGGATGAAGAGGTTGTTTTCAAAATGTAATGTCATTAATCCTGCACTTGAACTTAATGAAGTAATTAAATCTATTGTGTCTTATAATGCTTCATTTTTGGATATTTTGCAGGACTTTACCTTTAAAGGATCACTAGAGCTTTACAAGTTCAAGGTAGTAAACCAAAGGAAAATTATGGTAATAAGCAATAACAAGTAGCTTACTTGGAGGATATGGAACGTACGATAGGACTACAAAATCATATCTTTATAAGCTACTTTGAGCATGAAAGGTACATTAAGCCAATGATGTTAAACATACGCTACTTAGGAGGCAACCCAAGAATTAGGCTAGGTTTTATTTTATTTTTATTTTTAATTTCTATTTCATTTTGTTTTTATTTTGATGCCAGTATAAGATTTTATTGATTTTTTATGTGTTCTAGTTTAGGAAATTTAGCATCTTGAAGAGATTGTGCGTAATTGTTGTGTTAGGGTATGCGTGTTAAAGTTTCGTAACTTAATTGCAAAAAATTTTAAGTTTGTTCAACTATTTTTCATGTTACACACGTTTATCGATAGTTGCATGCTTATTGAACACACCTATATAGAATTATATGGTTAGATATACGCCTATGCAATAGACCGGTGTAAGTTCGCGATGGGCTACAGGCCAGTCTCTTGGCTTCTGAAGAGTCTGTGATTTACACGGTCAGCTAATGGTCATGTAGTAGGCTGTGTAAGTCCGCTACAACCCTTTATATACCCTATTTCTTTCATAATCTTCATTCTCTCTTCTCTCTTTACTCCTCACTGTCACCCCCCTCAATCTCCAACCTTATTTTCAACATTTTTCATGCAAATTTATGACATGTAAGTAAGTATTCTTATCTATTTCACTTGTTTACGCATGAATAATTGGATATTTTGCATTCTTTAGAGATTTTCAACCCCAAAAACTCTAGGATTAGGATTTTGTGAAAATTTGCTTGATTTTGTGGTTAATGGTGATTTAATAGTTGAATTTTATCTTTATGCATATAATTTATTGATTCAATTTGATGAATTACGGATGAAATTTCACTTGGAATTGCAAATTTATGCGATTTTGCTCACCACTTGTAAAATTGTGAAGATTTTGCGTTAAATTAGGACTAATTAGTTGTTTTTATGGTTAATTAAAGTTGTGTTTTTGTTTAATTTCATTTTAATTTTGATTTGTTAATAAATTCAATGCTTAATTTTCTACTTTATAGTAATTGTTAGATTATGATTGCTAATTTCAATTTTAGGGTGAATTTTGTAATCAAATAGTTAGATTAGTTTTATTTGTTAATTACAATATTTTTAATTTCAATTTTTTGATTAATTAGGTATTAGTTAATTTTCCAATTATTTTGTTTTATGTTATTTATTTATTTATTCATTTGAATTAGATTTTATACTGTGTGTTTAATTTTCCTTTTTCTAGTTCGTTTTTACATTTAACAATTTAATGAGCAACAACGAGGGGAAGGGTCTTCACCCACAACACGAGCCTGCCAACATAACCTAACCCCAGATGCTGTTTAGAAATCTAAAGAGCTTGAGATAAGGTCAATCCTGTAGTCTCTTTGTATCTGCTAAATAGAAATTGAGGGGACAAGTGATAGCTTGGTGTGCATCACATGTATATATTGTGAATGGAATTAAATGTAGTTCTTTTGTTTTCGGCTGTACTCTAATTTTTGGTATTTCTATATGTCGGATAGTGTTCCCAATTATTTCCGGTGGAGAATAGAAAATAAATGAATTTTTAGCATCTCATTTCAAATGCATAATTATTTTTCTCGCAGCCATTCAAGAGAAGCCCAACATCAATAGCAGCATCAGTTGTATGCATAATAAGGCAATTGACAGATGGTAAGAAACTACTGAAAGGTCAGAAAGCGTACAAGCATTACAGTTATCTTTCTGTGGGAAAATACTGGAAACTCCTGGTTTCAGATGTTTTAATTGTAACTCAACTGGCAAAAGTTTGGGTGGTATAGTCCCTGTCATGTTGGCGACTTGTAGGATGTGGGTTTGAATCTTGGGGGCAACTTTTAAGATTTGGGCTCTTTGTATGGTGAGATCAGTGAGTAAGCTCAAGTCCCTGATCAGTTGAGGTACATCCGCGATTTACATCCTTCACTAATTCTAAAAACACGGGAGATAGGGACTCCTAATATTAGAGTTCAATATTTTTTTTTTCAATTGTAACTCAAGTCGAAAAAGGTACAATCAAGAACTCCAATAAGGATCTCTTCCTACATTTGTCAAAGTTCGCAGATAATTCTGAACTGGTTTGTCAGTGAGGAAGATACTGAGAATCTGAATCCATAAGGATTATTGGGAGAGGCTGGTTACACTTACGATAGCATCATTCGTGATGGAGTGATGCTGTTCTTTATAGGGACCTTGAACTGTCTAGTAAGTTTTTATCTGTACTTTTTCTCATGTACAGGGAAAAGGGTTTCCTTTCATTTTGTTGACCTAATCAGCAGCTGCAATGACTATCATAATTTATTCATAGTGGTTCATGCTTTTCTTAGTATCCATGTGGGATAATTTGGTGGTGGACACCTGCGCATTAACCGAGCGGCTACTTGGCTTAAGCTCTGAAAGCATTTTATAGTCCGAAAAGCAAAGCATTTGGTTCGGTTGTGATTGGTTACAATTGAGAAATCCCTCTGGTAATCCAGGGAAAGCTCATTATAAGTTAACAATAAAATTGCTTGTATGTTAGTTACGATCGTCTCTTATATTGGATTGATGACCTTTTGTTGTGCTTTGTGGGTGTGGATTCATAGGGCATTGACCCTAATCAAGAAAGCTGAGCACTATGAGCACTAGGTAGGATGTTTTAATCTGTACGCGTGGTGTCTAGTCCTATTCAACTTGAGAGCCTGAAAAGGATACTCCAGGAAGAAAGGGGCCCTGTGTATTGAAGTGGAGCTCATTTGCACTTACTCCAGGAAGAAAGGGGCCCTGAGTATTGAAGTGGAGCTCATTTGCACTTTCCATGAAATTTCATACGAAATTTTTTAGAATGACCAGCATATTAGAATCTGACAATTGCTTTAAGTTTCAAAAACGTATGCGTGAAGTGTTTGATTGACTAATACATGGACAGGACTAGACGAGTATCAGCTTGTTGACGGATGTGATTGAGGTTGACAATAAAAGGCTCAAAAGAAAAGTGTACGGGCATCATATTTGGACTTATGCCTTTCTTCTCTTCTTCTTTCCAATTTCAATTTCATGCAATTCAATGTCTACTGGCCTTTGTTGTTATGAAAGAACAAATTAGCAAGCAAAAGAAGAGGCAAGACGCACAAGATTGAGATAATCAAAAAGCGTGACTAACATGACTGGACACTTTTGTCAGTTTGCTAACTGAAGTAAATGAACAAGTCAGATCCACTTGTTTGCCGACTTTTTTTTATAAAAGAAGCACACGAAAAATATTATACGTTAAATATGAGGAAATAAATTCTCGATAGATTTTATAAAAGGATTAAATGGCACCTAATAAGTGTTGTGTTGAAATAATGGACATTAATATTAAAATTGCCGACATATTTAACTAATTAATCGACACATTTATTATTCTCTCGATAAATATACCGATAAGTAACAGTCCAATTTGTCAACTTTCTTTAGTATCTTTCAAAATCATTTCCAAAAGTTGCGTGATATTTCTGTCTTTCTTTAAAATGGGTTACATCTTCTATTTCACTAATTCTCTACTTGATAAATACGTTCACATTTTAATTAAAAATAACGTCTCAATTTTACACCGAGTCAATGCACCCTCTTTCTTTTGAATATGCTTTTCGTTTTATAATTTATATTTTTGACTTTTTGTTAAATTTAATTATACTATTATGATTATAATAAAAAATTAAATTAA
>JAOQML010000006.1:30327713-30348043 GCA_027568935.1 Erythroxylum urbanii | reverse complement strand
CAGAATTCTTGTGTTCAATAGTTGATTCCATGGATCCAAACGGCAACGTGCAGCCTCGTCAGAATCCGGCTGAACCACTGTGATACTTAAAACTACATACATTTTTGTACCTTAATTTCTTATGCCGTTAATTTTTATTACTTTGTGCGTAGGCTCAATGCATAAGGAAAGTTTTCATATCCTTCTAACAGAAAGAAACAAGAGAGAAAAAGAAAGAAAACAACGTGAGAAGAAGGACCGTATGTGTGGTCAATGGATAGGAACAAAATAGAAATCCCATAAGAACAAACTCCCTCCATCCAAAGTTTTCTTTATCTCTTTGCGTGAGAATGCTAATAACATTATTTAATATAAGCACATCTGCTGGTTCCAATGTATAGACTCCCCTTTATATGTCGTTTAATTGGCTTCTAAGTTAGTATGTGTATGACATGTGTGCCATTCTCGTCAAGGGTGGATTATGATTAGTCACCACTCTTTTGATTTAGCGTATGTTTTGGACCCCATTAGATGGAACCTTCAACTTATGGAATATCCTGGTGGAGGCTTAAACCTAATAATGTCCACTAATAAAATTGCTTTATTCTATGAAGAGAAATGGATATGTGAATAGCATTGAAGGTCAGTGTTGGCAACCACGATTGTATTTCTAATTGTGTACCTAAACTCTGACACTTGCTCATACTCTTCAGGCCTCTTCACTCACTTTATATGAAAGGAAATGCAAAACTCACGAAGACCTTACGTTTGACCATGATTGGAAGGGAAAGAATCACAAGACCAACAACATTTTCCTACATATTATAAGCCCAAGACAAGAAAAGGGTGCAACAGAACAACGGCAACAATCACTGAGCCAGAAAACAAAGTAAAAATGATGCTAGTGCCTCAAACAACGACGGAGATGTGGGCGACAATGTGGTCGACCATTGCCAGTATTATGTTTTTCTGGGCTGTTTTCCTACATTATTGTCCATACGAGGTTCGCAGGCACTTTGAGAGGTATACACAGAGAATCATGAGCCTTTTCTATCCGTACATCAAAATATCAATCCATGAGTACACAGGAGATCGACTCAAACGAAGTGAAGCTTTCGCTGCTGTGGAGGCATACCTAAGTGCCAACTCATCAAAGTTTGCCAAAAGGCTCAAAGCAGAGATAGGAAAAGATAGCAGCAACCTGGTTTTTAGCATGGACGAGTACGAGAGAGTGACAGACGAGTTTGAAGGCGTTAAAATTTGGTGGGTTTCGAGCAAAGTTGCGACCACCGGGCAGTCTCTGTATCCTCAGCCGGATAGGAGATATTACAGGCTCACTTTTCATAAACGTCACAGAGAGATCATTACAGAGATTTACTTGAAGCATGTGATTAGGGAAGGGAAGGAGATTAACGTCAGGAGTAGACAAAGAAAGCTTTACACCAACAGTCCCGGACAGAAGTGGTCAGGTTACAGGCAGACTATGTGGAGCCACGTATCTTTTGAACATCCTGCCACTTTTGATTCCATGGCCTTGGAGCCTGAGAAAAGGAAGGAACTTGTTGAAGATCTTGTAACTTTCAGCAAAAGCAAGGATTTTTATGCCAGGATTGGCAAGACTTGGAAGAGGGGTTATCTTCTTTATGGCCCTCCTGGAACTGGCAAGTCTACTATGATTGCTGCAATGGCCAACTTGTTGAACTATGATGTCTATGATCTTGAGCTCACTGCAGTGAAGGACAACACTGATTTGAGGAAGCTTTTGATCGAAACAACTGGGAAATCTATCATTGTTATCGAGGATATAGACTGCTCGCTTGATCTTACAGGCCAAAGAAAGATATCTTCTGAGGATGACAAGTTGGAGAAGGAAGCTGCTCGTAACGAACCGAAAGAGGACACAACCAGCAAGGTGACGCTTTCGGGCTTGTTGAATTTTATTGACGGTTTATGGTCTGCCTGTGGAGGGGAGAGGATTATAGTGTTCACTACCAATTATGTGGAGAAGCTTGATCCTGCCCTGATTAGGAGGGGAAGGATGGACAAGCATATTGAACTGTCTTACTGCAGTTTTGAGGCATTCAAAGTGTTGGCCAAGAATTACTTGGGACTCGAAGAACATGCTATGTTTGATACAATTCGAGGGCTAATCAGGGAGGCCAAGATCACACCTGCAGATGTCGCAGAGAACCTTATGCCCAAGTCCCCATTGGATGATGCAGAAAAATGTCTGTCAACTTTGATCCACACACTTGAGGTAACCAAAGAAACAGCAATTGCTAAGGAGAAGGACGTGGCAGCAGAGAAAGAGAGAGCTGATGAAGAACTATCCAGGAAACAAGCAGAGAAAGAAGGAATTGACCATGAGGCAACTGTTCCAAAAAGAAACGGCCCTGCCGGAAAACATGCAGCGAAGGAAGGAGTTGGTAGAGAGACAGCTCAGGCCACCGACAGAAAAGATGCGCCTGCAGCAAGAGAATGGGAACACTAAAAAGCCACATAGAAACTTTACCCTTTCCTTGTTTTTTTTGTGTCCAGAATCAGAGCAGCTATTTTCACTTAGGAAACCCAACCTGCACACTTCGTTTGGTGCCACCCAAAGCTAGAGGACGAAAATCACCCGATACCTGTTTGATGCCATCCGATAAGCTAGAATATGAAAACCATTCAATGAAGTTGAAGTTTACATTCTCAATTTGGTGATGATAATGCATTAGAATGTATTGCATAAAAAATTATAAAGTAAGGTTTTAAGGGGAGTTGATCCATTATCATACATCAAAAGTTAATGATCATTTTTTTTTAAAGTCAACTGCAAAAATTCTCAGGACTACTGAAAAGATTAAACTGCAGACTTGCAATATAGAAACCAAATTTTTTCGGTTACAATCGGTTAAAAAGGTTGTCGTACACTAATTGGATATGATAAAGAACTTCCATGGAATTCTCATTCACACACTTTAGGTTTCTATAAATGTGGACATACTAAAAAATGACTACCTAATCTACAGAACTCTCAGCACCGGGTTGCTCCCTGCCGCAAATCCCAGATGAATCGCATCAAGGTTGCTTAACTTACACCATGGAAGAACTAGATGATAATTTCCTCCATGCACATATTGCAAAATTTATAACCTTTTTAATATCATACATTTTCTCCAAAGGAAAACTAGAAACAGTGCTTTCCAGTAGAGAGATCAGCTCAAAAATCATCTCTGTCTTCATCTTTTATTGTTGTGTTTGAACCGTCATCAAAACCAGAACCTGGGGCAACTTCATTAAGGTCAAGGAATCGTCTTTTTCTCACACCTTCACCTTCATCTTGGTCTGGGCTATTGGACTTTTCAACTGGCTGATTTTGTTCTCCATCAGCTGCCTCATTATAGCCAACAGCAGGTGGATCGACTTTCATATCTTGTTCATTACCAATACCATCAGAATCTTTACTTCCAGTTGAATACTCTACATTCTCACTTGCATCGGAGTGCTCGTCTGACACAATTGACTTTTCGGGTTTCATTGACTCTGCTTCTGATTCAGAAAGGTCATACTGCCGGTAATTTATTCGGTTCCTAGTGGCCCTTTTACTGCGTCTTAGACCTGATTGGATCTCATCAACAGATCGTAATTTTGTTTCTCTCCTAGTACGGCCTGATAATTTATTGAACTTCTGTGGCTGATCACTCTCCTCACTGATGCTTAAGGAATCCTCCTCCTCTTCTTCCTCATCCTCATCTTCCCCATTTTCTTCGTCCCACTGGTACTCGTCATCCCCTTCAGAGCTACTAGACAGCTTCCTTCTTTGTTTACGTTTCCTCAAATATTCATCATCATATACAGCCTCTCCAACTATATCATCATCACTATCAAAATCAGCCTCATTATCTGAAACTGCTTCAACAAACTCTTTTGCTGAGTATCGTTGTGGCCTCTGTCTTCGCCTGTTACTGTAACATGTTACATAATTATGCAAAGGAGTATGCTTAATGCAAATTGCAATACAAGGAGCTGTGTAGTAGTAGTACTCTTACCTCCTGTCCAGTGGCTCAAGGCTATGGTCTTCACCAATGTCATCATAACCAGGAGAATTGGGAGAAACTGTACTGAAATTACCCTGCGGGGAAGTATGTGAAGGACCACTCCATCCACCATTTGTAGATGCGTCAGGTATGGCTACACCATCTCTTCTTTGAATAGGCTCTGGTGATGGTTGCTTTCGCCTAGAACAAAGGTCCAGAAACAAATCACTATAGATTGCACAGTTGTATGCATGTATGTACAAGTTCCTTTCAATAATAAGCTACAAAGAGAATCTGAAGAATGTGTCATGAACTTCATACTTTGTTATTTTGATAGCCTCATTGATTGACCGGTCATAATCATCTGCAAAATAATTAGATATATGAATAAAAGTTCAAAATACATTGTGTCGAGAATACTCAATACTGACATTGCTAACATTTGAAAGTATGTATTGGAAATTAATCACCACCTTGTCATGATTAAGGTCGCCTAACTGGTGATTTATTTTTTGGGGGTTTTACCAAAGATATCTTGCAAACAATGGGATTCCACCATGACTATCAACCATAACATCATAACTACTTATAAGGGAATCGACAATAGAGAGACAAATCCAAGCCAAAAGCAAAAAGCAACAAACTGTTCTTTTTTCTGTGTTCTTTAGCAATCTTACCAAAAGTGTAAGTGACAGGTTTTCTGTCACGGAGCGAGCGACCTGCTCCTAGCCCATCCGTGTTCAGGAAGTTATCAAGAAGCAGAGCCTGCCTGTGTTGTTTCTTCAACAATTTCTCTTTCCTCTGAGCAAAAACAGAAAAAACAGACAACTATATAATCAATTCAAGAAACTCAAAAAGACAGGAAATTAGATACAAGTAGGAAAAGCAACTTGATTCAAGAAAGACAGACCTTGTTTGTTCTTAATTACTGATATTGATAAGTAAACGTATTCTCATACAAGTAACTCTGGGTACCTTATGAACCTTCTCAATCTCAGGGAGCATGTCATTCTTCAACTTCTTCCCTAACGATGCCTCTGTTCTGTTTTTACTAGTCAAAAGCTTCTCCTGCATGGAGAAGGCAAATTGAGAAAGATTCCCATGGAAGAAAGAACAAGTTGCAATTTTCCAGTCTAAAAGTTCTTGAGTAGATGGATTCTTAATAGATATTATTCCAACAATAGTGTGGAGTAGATGGAATTTTCTATTGTTGTTCAGAATGCTTGAGATAGAAATTTCTCTCTTTTTTTTTGTTTGGCTATCCAGTATTGTACTGGCATCTTTTCTTGGACTTCCAGATAAGAAGATTAAAGGACTAATAGATAACAGAGAATTATTTTCAGGCAGTCTCTAAGATTACTGCTAAAACAGAACCATGTTTTGATATGTAGACACATCAAAATTTTACAATTGCTCTCTAAAGAACACAAGAACATTTCATATTAAAATGCAACATTTCCGGGTCCAATAATTTCTCTGCACACAAACACACACACACACATTGATAGAACTCTAGTCTTTGAATACTAGAGGTACGTGGTATTATTGAATTATAGCAATACTATAAACCATTACAATGGTGATATTTAGTATTTCCCTACCCAGAACTGAACGCTCCTCAAAAGGGTTAACTATCCTTCTGTCACAAATTCTTCCCTTTTTTGATCCCCTCCTTCTCTCCCCTCCTTTCTCAGCCTAAAACCCCCAAGCTAGGATCCATTCTGTTACACCTAACTACTTGCCACATCAGCCACTAACTAAATCTCCTCTGGCCCACTGTTCTTTCTCCTAAAGCATACTTTCCATATCAACGGTTTATTCCCTTTTCTGTTATCCTCCCCATTGTCTAAATTACCCTCTTCCATGTTGGTCCTAACACACACACACACACACACACACACACGAGAATGTTTGGTCTAATTAAAAGGGGAATAGAAATCTCAAAGACTAAGACAACGAAGATCCAAGGCTATACTCACTGGAATCTCATAGGTAAATCCTTACATTGAAAACACAACATCGTAATGTTGGATTTGTAAAAAAATGGATTAAAGAAAAGCATGCAAAACTATGAATAACCAAGTAACCATGTACAAAAAATACTGCACAAAACAGACTGGCTGATTAGGCAACTTACAGAAACGTCTTGAAATTCTTCAAAATTTGTTGCCACTGTTTCCCAAAGGTATGTTGTACTAGGGAGGACCTGGGAACCCTTTGTCTTTACTTTCTTCACCTCAACTTTTCGTATCTCACGGTGTAGCCGATAACCAATCAATGGATCATCTTCATACCTACTCTAGCAAAAGAAATATAGATAACAAACCTTATAACATAAAAATGAGACCTTCATCAAACAGGAACTGTTGTAGTCGGAAACAGCTATTCTTTAATGACTATTTCCAAGATAACAGAATCGCATAAAGCTTTATAAAGGAAGGTTTACATTACCAGTAATTAATTCCTTGAGAATCACCCCCAATACGTTCTTTACGGAACACTGGGAGTTGCACGCCATGTTTAAGGGAGTTATCAATATAATTCTTGACATCTTCTTGCTGCAAAACATCATTCAAATTCAAATTAGTACAATTAACAGTAACAAGAAAAAAAGGCTACCAAAAAATAATTGCATTTCATCAAGTTTGAAAAGCAAGGATTGAAAAGAAACAGATGCTTAAGATAGCTACTTTTGTGTGATTAGACATGCAATTTTTGAGTTTCTCCAGACCTCAAAGAGAGTACAACAACACAAGATATCTGTTATAAATATCGATTTATTTGCATACATTTAGATGAAAAATGTGATACACTTCAAGTAGTGCAGACATGGCAGGCGACATTACTAAACTTGAAACATAAACTAAGCTTGTTGCCCAATGAAACAAAGGCGCTGAGAGAACACGTGCTAAGACACCCAATTTTCTTTACCTCAAAAGGCAAGCTTAGTCCAAAGGATGACCACCAGCAGACCAAATGATCAACAATGATAAACCAAGACAAGATTACTCAATCAAAAACAAACATGTTGCTATAAATACACATAACAATAGAGTTTCTTCCAAGCACTTGTTGCTAACTCCTAGAAAAGCCAAACTTCTGTCATGACACATAACAAGAGAGTTTCTTCCAGGTATTTGTTGCTAACTCCTTGAAAGGGCAAACTTTTGTCATGCGATAACGACAACACAATCAGTTGTTGCTAACACTTTATGTAGCAATAAAGAAATGACAAAATCAAGTGATATTTTTGAAAGGTCTATATGTGAAATGAAAAAGAAATAATACACTTAGTTGACTATGAATCAAAAATGCAAAAGACAGTATATCATTTTATTTTTAGGTGTAAACAAAGTAATTGTCACTATGAATATCAATGTGAAATGAAAAAGAAATAATACACTTAGTTGACTATAAATCAAAAATGCAAAAGACAGTATATCATTTTATTTTTAGGTGTAAACAAAGTAATTGTCACTATGAATATCAAGAAAATATGTTCTGCAGCAAAACGTAAATTCCAAAAGCAATCTAAAAACTAGTTACACAAAGCATTACCACAGGACTGAACCTTAAGCGTTTAAGACAAAAGAAAGTACCAAAATAACAGTTTGATGTTGTGGTGAAAGTCAAGAATTGTTAAGCAACCGTTACAACACAAAAGCTTAAGCCATCGTGTGAGGCTAACTTAATTGGTTTTATATATTCACTAACACACTCCCTCAAGTGAAAGCCCCTTGGGCTTGAAACTTGCACAGGTTCACTCTACCTTGTGTGAATAATAAGTGGGTGGTTAGATTTGAACTCAACTTAGTTACAGAAGCTCTGATACCATGTTAAGAGACCGTTTCACCATAAAAACTTACGCTATTGTGTTAGGCCAATTTAATTGGTTTTATATATTCACTAACAAGAATATTTAACATGAGAAAAAGTACAGAATGGGCGGAAATCTTTGTTAAATATGTTGGTTACTTTCCCAACAATTGACACTTGAGTCATTAACCAATTGATATTTCCCATCTTTTTTGTTAGATTAATTAATTAATTCAGCACCATAGCATTACATGGGAAATGTAAAGTTTAAGATCAATTAGGTGAAAAAAACAACATTACAATCGACTAAGCAATTATTTCAAATCAACAAACACAACATCTAATCTTCATCTACCACGGTGATACCTCAACTCGTATGTCACATAGGGCTTTCAAGATCACCACACGAACGGAAGGATCAAGGGTCTTATATGCTTCTATTTCCAGTCTAAGACATAAACGTCAAACAGAGGTTAGAAACACAAAAACAATCACATTTGGGATTATCAAAAAGGTGTTAGCATGTTCACCCATGAGAAGCGATTAATGGAAGTTCTCCATCTGCAACCTGCAACCAAGTAACAAAACCTGTCTTAGCATGGGCACAAGTACAAAATCTAACCAGATAAGGCTTAACTTGTTTAGGATCTGGAATAAAAAAGTGAAAAACAATGAAATTGAGTACAATAAGTTGAGTTACCCAATGCCACCAGTCTCTTAATTTTCGGCACAAAACAGTGATCCAGGTATCCCGTGTAAGGGCCATTCTTGTAATAGGTGGAATAGCCTGCAGCAAAGATGGACAGAAAAACAATGAAAAATAGCAAATGCAATTATAAACAGAACTTATTTGGTGTTTTATATATTTCCAGTGTAAAATTGATCAAGATTGTCAAGCCCACATAAGTACCGAATTGACATTATTTCTTTTTTTTTTTGCATGCCTTGGGGAAAAGAATGATGGTGGTATTGCAGGATGAGATGGCTACAATCCAACAGCACAACCGATTGATCAAGTCAAACTTTAGTTACTTAACAAGTCTCAAAAGGATTTAACAGTATAACATTGTTGTTGGAATATCTTTCAGAAATCCACACCATTAATTAGCATGACAGTACTCAAGATAATATCTACAGAATTCATTGAAGAGAGGTATATCAATGATTTCCTTTACCAGTAATTTAAAAACACAGCATGTCCACTGGATGGTAATGGATTAAATATTGATATTGTTGAGTTAATATTGAGTCATTACAACAGTGATCCACCAAAACAATTCAGAATATGTCCACACAGACAATGCATTGTTTGCCTCCCTATCCTTCTTCATACTAATTTAATCATTTCTAATACACTAAAACAACAGTGTCAGTTTCAGAAAGTTCCACTTACACAAGAGTATTACATCTATCTGTTAATTCAAGCATGGTCTTTTTTTTTTTCAATAGCTATTAGCACAAAGTCATAGCTATGTACTTCCTCGGATTTATTTAAGATGTTTATCACCCTAAATCAAGACACTAAACAGTTCTTGGAAGGCTCAAGCATAGGTTGCAAACCAAAATTGCAATATGGTTTTCTCAATTAATCACGTCAAAAACAAAACACGAACAATAAAGAGGTCAAAGTGCATTTTTGAAATGCAACTTTAAGAATCACTCTCCAAAACAAATCTCTTTTTAACCTTTACATTAACCATCTCACTATAGCACTCAAAATCATACAAATTCACAGGTTTTCTAAGTTCAAATTACTGAATAATAGGAGAATAGCAAATACTGTTGAAGGAAGTAATGGAAACCATGCCTCAGAGCCACAAACCCTGCAATAGTATGGATTCTGTTTATCACTCCAAAACAGAAAAACTATAGGTCAATAAAAAATGTCACATCAACCAGTAATATGATTTGATTCATATGAAATTCCTGCAGTGATATCCAAAGACGCCAAAAGAACTCTTCAAAATGATAGAGCATGTGCCTGCCATATGCATTTGTTTCAAAACATTTAGGATGATTTATCAAATCTAGCACGTCAAAAATTAACCCTATAAGTCCTAACCATTATGTGCATGAGTGCATCGATCACATGTTTTACTCAACATCAGTAAAATTGCTGAATAAAGTTTTGTTTCAATTGGACAAACTTCAGCCTTTACTCCTTTCATGTCTAGGCTACACATATCAACATGTTATTTTCTTCATCCTAGAAGGCACAATTCCATGACCACTTCACATCCATCAGTCCTTAACTCAAAGTCAAATTAAACACATCAGAAGCTACAAAAAGGTTGAGAACCAGCACTGAATGCATCAGAGTGGCAAAAGATAACAACTCACATTCTGAACCAGTTTCATATTGAGCTACCACATCAACCACAAGGGCTTATACTACAAAAGTAAAATCACCAGAATCAATGTATAAATTGATGTATAAACTAATCCCCTGCTAACAATGGAACAAAGAGTTTGAGTAGATTCCTAGGACTATTGTCTTTTCATCTTGCTAAACATCTTTCAGAACTTACAAAGCTTCCCAGGAAACAATAGTATTTCATAATACCTACAGCAATACAACAATCAACTCCACCAAAACTAAAGTGACAGCAAAAATCTGCATCGAACACATAGTTATTCACGTATCATCTGATAAATCTCCACTCAGCAATTCCATAATCCACGTTTCAACTAACCATCAACCAATTCACTTCATTTGCATCAAAAAGCTAAAACTTTGCACACACATTGCTCTAAACAAATAACAGAATGCGTTCCCCCATTAACTTACACTAAGCTTCCCATAAGTACTGAGATTAAAACAATGAGAACTAAACTGACTGGAAATCATATACGCTAAGTTAAACGAGCGCTAAGATAAAAGAAAAGCACCAACCTTTAGTAAAGGCATGTGTATATCCCCCAAAGTATCATTAGGTGTAATTAAAGCTGTCTCAAACTCCTCGGCCGAGAACTCTGCCTGTATATTCAACAAAGGCCTAAAAACCTACAACAGTAAAACACCCCATCAGTTACAATGTTAAGCCCTAAAACGCCAAAAAACACCAGACTCAAAGTTTACAGCATTTAAGCAAACGCTCACATGCAAGAAATTGAGTATTGAAGCTAGTTCCCACATGGAGCGAAGGTTCCACCTCGGCAACTGCGCCGGCTCCGGTGGCCCAACCAGTGGGGTAACGATCTTGCTACTGCCGCCGCATTGCTCATGCTTCGGCGACGGCTCGTCGTTTTGCTGTTGTCTTGGCTCCTTCTTCGGTTTCTGTTTCCGTTCGATCGCGGCCTGTTGTTGCGCCGCGTAGAGCCTCGCCGCAGCTCTTATTGTGCACGCGCGGGACGGTCGATTGCTTCTATTGGTAGGCGGAGTAGGCGCCGGAGCCGGAGGGGGAGCTTCGTCGTTTTGGGTAGCGGGAGGGTCGTTTTCATCAGGG
This sequence comes from Erythroxylum urbanii, assembly GCA_027568935.1. Classification (NCBI taxonomy): domain Eukaryota; kingdom Viridiplantae; phylum Streptophyta; class Magnoliopsida; order Malpighiales; family Erythroxylaceae; genus Erythroxylum; species Erythroxylum urbanii. The sequence continues at coordinate 30,336,783 of JAOQML010000006.1, read as the reverse complement.
AGGGTATCGTTGTGAGGGATCGGAGAAGAGGAGGGATCTTCTTGGGGCATGGTTGGGGAGATCGGAGAGGGCTTTAGGGTTGTTAACGTGGGATTACATGTAGAGGATCATAGGGTTAGCATTTTAGGGAGAAAGAAGAAATCAAGGGAGGAAAAAAAAAAAAAGAAGCAGCTTTGGAGTAAAAGAAAACAGAGTAAGGGATGGGAGGACCAGAGAGGTCCAAACCATCATTGGATTTTTCACATATAACTTAACAATAATATATTTAGGACTCTTATCTAATCTATCTATGACTTCTGTTATTTCTGTAGGAAGAAGAGACTTGGGGAAGAATAGAAGAGAGAGAGAGAGAGTGTGTGTGTAGTACGGTAGGTTGGAATTTAGGGCTCTTGACTTTAACCCCAGGAATGGATTAGTAATTCCATCTGGTTTTCCTTAATGAATCGTTATTAACGAATTGTTTTTGGGCGCACCTTTCCCATCCAATTCAACCTATGTTAGTTCGTGTGTTTTCCCGTACTAAATTGAACAGATTGAAGAAAAGCAAGCTGTTGTAATTTGCGGATTTATGTTGATTGATTGAACCCTTTCCTATTCAAAACTCAATATTCATTTATTACGTCAACTATGTAGTTTGAGAATAAAATAGCAGTGGTGTACGCAGGCAGGGATCTATTTCTACCTTCAGATTGGTTACGGGCGCAGTTTGACACAAAATGGCCTTTTTCTGGTAAATGCATTTGAATTGACACGCTTCTTTTATTCGTTAGTTAATTGTGATACTAGAGCCTGAAGTCGAATACTACGGCCAGTGACTAACATATCATATCTATATATTTCCTCTTCCCTTTCAACACAAACAATCTTCTTCTTCTCCTTTCCTTTACACAAAGTAGCAATGCATGAATACAAATTTTAAGAATGCGGGGGGAATTGGTGTAAACAAAGAACTACTACTAATCAATGAAACGCCAATCTTATCTTCAATGGAAAGTACCACTCTGCATGTAAAGGAACTCGCCTCCCATACTTTTATAATTTCCCTGACAATGAACCATGTATAATGTCCAGTTCATATAGAGTGGAGAAAAGAATGACGAAGCCTTGTAAATATATTTGGTTGGCAGTGTTAAAGGAATGGAATGGAACTTAGTTTACCAAATAATTCATAATTATACACTTCTAAAAGAAGGTGTTCATTTTGTGTGTGAAAAAGCTCTGAACTTATAAAAATTTCAACTCTACTATGTCTACGATGTCAAAAAAGTTTTAACCCACTTTTACTGCGGAAATAGTTGAGTTATTCACAAACAGAATGGCCACTAATCCTGTCGAAAGCTCGTGCATGAATTGGATTACTTCTGTTTTTACTTTCCTACTCACAGAGTCACACAAAGGCTTTGCAGGGTAAACCTTACTGAATGAGAGAGGTTATGTTTTTGCTTCTTCACTGTTTCACTTTCTCCTTCTATCTTTAATACAGCAACCGTAACTTAATTTGGTTGAGTTTAATAATGCATGCAGTTAATGATATGGATATTGGCAATGATTATTCGATTAGTTTCTGCGTATTCTGGGCAAGAAGAGGCACATTTTATTGTCTGTGTTTGTTCTGAGTCGAAGACTTCCATAAATAGCTTCTTAAAATCATCAAAACAGGTGCTCGTTTACAAAGTTTTAGAGATATTTTAATGTCATATAGATAACAAAATATAATAATGTTTTAGATTGACTAATATCTCATATATTTCAATGGCATTACTTAAGATATATGTCAACACCATAATAGCAAAATATAAGAGGTTGCATGAGTATAGCCAAAAGATACAGTAACTTAATGAAATTGTTTCATTCAATTCAGCCTATTAAAATTATAAACATGGATTACAATTAAAGACATTTGCTATAAAATGATAATAGTTGTCACTGGAAGAAAAATAATTACATGACTTTTCTTGTCTATATATGATATGATCGAAATCATATATATTTATAGTTCATGCTTACAAGTATTTGATACTAAATGTGGATTCAACATTAATATACTGTTCAAAGCATGATAAAAATAGAATATTAAGTAAAAGTAATTGATCCAAATTTATACAAATAGTTTGTATGTATTGCATCAAGGTAGACTTATGCTTAACATAAGTGGCAAGAATACAAAGTTGGATAACCGGGACGATTCTTTTATATCATATTGGTTAAATCAACATAATAAGAATCATAAAGTTATGTATGAGAATATATGTATCCTTTTAATTATAAATCGCCTCAAACTTGTGAAACTTGTTATGTTGAAGAATAAACAAATCAACCTTTGGTGAAAAGATGATGATGATATTGAAATGTTAAATATTATACATGTGATGTGTTGGATCTAATAAAAATTTATAAAAGGATAATTCTTATATTTCGTTAGATTTACTAACAAATTTATGTGATACAGTCATATCTATTAAATGAAATAATGATTTAAGATAAAAGTTCAGAGTGTTTAAATTTGAGTAGAAATTAAGTATCGATAATACTAAAATACTTTCATATTGATATTATGAGATATAAATTTTTTTGGTTATCTATAGAGAGTGAGATTCTCTAGTGTATATCTTTATAACTAAATTCCATAAGAATCTGGATCAGTATAAGGAGGAAAACACAATATAAGATATTATACAATGTAATATTTATTTATTTTATAGCTAAGCCTAGGACTCTACTTTCTTCTAAAAGTTCCAATTAAATCAATCAAGGTTTCATATTAAATATCAAATGGTAAAACTTTGAATGAGTCAAAGTTAATGATTTTTAATATGATGCTTAGTTGAAGCATAAATTATCTAACAAGTTTAGAATTAAATTAGATAACAAAAAGTTATAATAGATCCAAAAGATTAGATATAATCCTACAGACCCATTGAACAAATTTTTTGTTTCAATAAACACTTATAGGAGAATGGTTCTCAAGATAAATAGTTGGAGTAGATCTTTTGACAACACATCCAATTGAAACTAGTACCTTTGTTGATACACTTGATTTATATTTGAAAGGCTTTAAGATACTAAAAGATTCACTTTCATAATGAATTCAAAGTGTTTATTTTAGAGATAGTTTTGGATTTATCATGTTTATAATAAGGTCAGTAGGAGTATAATTATCCTCTTCAATAGGATTATATAGAGAAATATTGCTCATAAAGAGAACAATAATTCATATTTTCAATTGTTGAAAATATAATTTTCTAAGAACAACTCTTATGAGATATGAAAATGTAATAACTTAATTTTAGGCTTAGATCTATTGACATAGATACAAAAGTTATTTACCTATTATTAGTTTAAGTGCATAAATAATGTGTTAAAGATGTTTAGTGTTTGAGATATTTGATACTTATAAAGTATTAAAGATATCTATTATTCTATATATGAATTGATATTAGAGCTTAAAGTTATATAGATATTGACTTTAGAAGCAAATCCTTATTAAGGTATATTTTACTTAGAACAATATTATTTTAAGAATGGAAAGGTTCCAGTGTAATATTAATTGGTAATTAGGCCATAAAACATTTTTCATTTAATAAAAATGATTACTTTGATCAAGAAGTTCTTTAATGAACTTGATATAATTTCTTGCATTGCTTACGTTAATAATATAATGTAAAACATGAGAGTCATTAGGCATGCAAAAGGAATTAAGGTCTTATCGGAGATCCAAGTATGTATTTAGGCAGTTTCACTTAATTATAATGATAATTAAGATAAAAAATTTAAGATTTAAGTAAGTGCCCACTTTAGAGAATCTTGTAGAATTCTCTCACTAAACCATTGCCTCACATGATCATTATATGGTGATATGTTATAAGATACCTAAACAATTGGCTTAGTGCAAGTGGGAGATTGTTGGTTTCTGCTTTACAACCAATTTGTTGGTTGTAATTTAGTGAGATAACTATTTAAAGACATTCTTTATCTTATACATAATTAGATATATATGATAAAGTCTATGGGATAAATGTACATTAAAAATGAAATTATGATGAGATTATAATTATAAGATTGATATTGCATATATATACTATCTCTAAATTATTCCTAATTCTTGTTCTATTAAATTTTGACATTAATAGAGATTAAAAAGATTAGCAGATATTATGTTTCTTCTTTATAAAGAAAGTAGTTGATCTTATAGACTAAAGTATGAAGATATTTAATCAAACATGTAGGTGTTTATTAACAAGTTCACTGAATTGACCCTATATGAGAATTCCATTTGGAATATTACTTGTATGTTAACAAAAATTTTATTGTGATGATTGTATAATTAATCATTTAACTTAAGATCCTTGAAGTATCTTATATGTGAATTTCTATATTTTGATACTATTTATAACATAGTCTAGTCAATGGTAGCTCAGTCAGTAGTCATTGAATATATCATGAACTATATGGAAGTAATTGAGTAATCAATATAGGATTCACCATCCTAAAGTGATTAGGGAGAATATTATGTTATTCTCGATTAGTATTGATTCGAAAAATCCTTAGCTAAGGAGAAATGAAACTTTGTCAAAATGGTTTTAAAATGTTATTAATAAAATCAAATACTAATAGGTAGAGAACTAATATGACTGAAATCAAATAGTGTAGATATAATTTTCATGCTCTATGATTGACTGGAACATTGTATAATAAAAGATTAAATTATGTAGAAAAATCATGCATGGAAAGGCTAGTCGAAACTACTTTAACATTCTTAGATATTTGGGTGGTCATGAAGCGTTATTAGACACTGATCCTAATTTATGGATATAAATTATTTAATTAGAGAACCAAAGATAAATTAAAAGAGTTTAATTTATCTAACCCTAAATATGATTTAGGATTATAATTTATATTCATTGTCAACATATTTATAACCTGATGAGTTACACAAAAAGAATGGGTTAAAGAGAGAAAAGGTGTTTTAATCAAGTTGGACTTGATCATAAAGCTTGAGAAACTTTATAACTAAATATGAGATATTTAACAAATAAGGACCAATATGAGATATAGATCTTATTTGGGCACAATTAGTATTTAATTAGAATTAATTGTAACTCTAATTAAAGTTTAGTTAAAATTAGACTTCTATTTCAATTAAATTACTAAAAGGTCTAAGTCCTATTATAGATAAACTTATGCTTTAACAGATATAATACTTCCTGTTTAACCCTTTCTATAACAGTTATAGCGTTCTCTTAATATCTTTTGTGAATACTGTTAAGTTTATACATGTGTGTGGCTATGGTGGTTGAGATGAGCCAATTTTATAAATGATCTAAAGGGAAATAACAAGAAAAGGATTAAGCTTTATATTAAGATACACATTAAGATCCATGGAATTTTAAGTGATCTTGACTTTCAGAAAATCATACGAAATATTACAATCCATTGTACGTGGGATTGGATCTTGCCCTAATTTCCCAACATAGAAGTCTTAGAATTATTTTGTGAGAATGGTAAATCAAATAATTTCATTATATAGGAAGTAAAGATAGGGCTAAAGTTTGTTTAGCAGTTATATGTAATAGTATTGAAAGTAGAAAAAAATTTGCCAAAGAATTTGGGGATGTTAGATATGAAAAAATTATGTTAAAGGCACATAATGCTATTGAGTTTGGGAGACGAGGTTATGAAAAAGGTGATTGATATTGCTATTGAGTTTGGGAGATGAGGTTATGAAAAAGGTGATTGAAGAAACAATAGTTGCTTTGTTATGAAAATGAATTGAAAATAAGTATAAGAAATTATTTATATTAAAAAACATGTTTATATATTGATGATAGTAGGATGTCCACAGAAGAAAGATCATGCTGATAATTTTAATTTAATTATCCTAGATTTATAAGGTGTTGTGGTTAAAATTGAGGATAAAAATCAAATAATCTTTTTGTACTCTTCACCTAATTCTTATAAAATTTTTTTAGGACTATGATGTATGCTAAGTAAATTATTTATGTCAGTAATGTGAAGAATACTATGTAGTCTAAAGAATTGAAGAAAAAATTCTTTGAAACATATGAATATAAATAAGTTTTATGATTGGTTGTTAGCTAATATAGGAAAAAAGAAAAGAGATAATAGAAATATGAGTAAGTCATAATCTAAATCAAAGGCTAAAACTATTTGATGCTGTAATCGTAAAGAAAAAGGTCACTTTAAAAGAGACTGTCCATAATGGGAGAAGGGAAACAAGAAAAAGAAAACAAGTGGAAACGTAAGTATTGTTAGCTACGGGAGTTCCGATAAAGAGGATGAAAGATACATGAATGTTTTGATTGTGAATATTTTGGTTTTGCAAACTGGTGAGGATGTAGGCCTTAATAGAAAACTTTGGCATATTAGAATAAGGGTAAAAGATCTCACATAAAAAGGTTTTTTTCTTTTTTATTGGTCTTTTAAACATTTTCCTTCAAGGCATCAAGGCTTATGTCTCGTATTTAGCTTAAACATTTAACCTAAAAATTTCCTTATTTAGCCTAAATACATGTTATGTTCTTCTAAAGAATGGCATGGTATTGTCAAGTTGGATGATGATGGAGGGTGAGTAGTCAAAGACTTCAATGCAAAACAAAATGCATAATAAAATTGTTAGAATATTAAATATCTGGAAAATATCTATTTTCATGAGTACTTTTAATATTCAAGGGTATAGGTTTTCTAATGATGATGGATAACTTAAGGTGGCAAAGGATGTGTTAACTGTGATAGAAAAAAAATTACAACATAAATAAATATGTTGATAGTAAATGATTTTAGAACGACAAGAAAAAAAAGAAAGTCTCTAGGGATTTATTTTGATACTGATTGAAGCTGCATTGCTGCATCAAAAGAAGGATAGCTATACTGATTCGATATACTTTAAAGAAACCCTTGGTAAAATATTGACGATCTCACAAAGATTTCATTTTAGTGAAGTATTCAATATTCATTTGTTAATCTAAATATACTCTAATTCCTTTTATAATAGTTATATTTTTAGATAAATCTGTAAATTTTCAGATATATTAGATATATTTTTAGATAAATAATATATAGAAATGAATATAAATGTATAAATGAAAAAAAGAAAAATATAATTCTAAAGTCTTCCCATTTGTCCTATATATATAGATAATATTCTAGAATAAAATCTAGAATTCTTTAGAAAGTGAAAATGGGTTGTTAACCGACTTAAGGAGTGTATTAACTTGTTGTGTGTGTGAGTGACAACCAATTAATGAAAGTGAGGTGTGTGTTAGTGTAGAGTGGAGAATTTGTGAGAATATGTTTGTAAAATATTACAATTAATATATTATGTTTTGAGTTTCTTTTCATATGAGTCCTCCGACAAATTTCAACATTTCCTCCAATAGTTTTGAAATAAGATGTTCTAACAACTTCTGTATGCCTCCTTTCTCTGATGGAAGGACAGGGTTGATTTCCACCTCTCTTGGAAGTTTACTGTCTACAGAAGTCTCGAGGCCTTTATACGAAAGAGCATCGTAAAGATGACCGACGAAGTTACAACGAGTGTCCTCCCCCCTAATGCTAATTAATGCAAGGTACTTCCACCGGAGTGAAAAAGAAATCGGTGAAAGTAAAGGGTAGCAAGATGCAGACAACAGAAGAAGCATAAACTATACGACTTTGACGTGCTTTAACATACGTGACAGCTAACCTGGAGGTGTTTAATTTGACTCTCCAATTATTTTGGTTTAAAAATAAGTTGTTAATTTGGAGGTGTTTAATTTGACTCTACAATTCTAATTGAAGATATTTTTGTTTTACGATAAATTGATTTTTCTTGCATATTTAATGTCTTGCACATAGAAAATAATAATCAATCGTCACTTATTTTATTGAGATCTTTTCTTCAAAGTATCAAAACAAAAATCGACATTTATAATGGTACATTAATTATGCAATTTGATATATATCATGTAATCTATATTGAAGAAGAAGGAGGTTTTGAAGCCTCTTCAAGTTGAAGTAATCTATTTGATTTTAGATAGTGAATAGGTAAGCCTTGTTCAAATCAATATAAAAATTATTGGCATTAAATTGGCAAGACTTATAATCTCTTGTAATTTTAAGAAATATTAGAAAATTTTCTTAATCTTAATTTTTTTTATAAAACTCTTCATAATATTCAAAATTTCAGGAAAAATCTTTATCTTATATTTCGGTTAAAAATAACAACGAAATACATACAGTATAAATATTAGATGTGAATTAATAAAATGTTATTGACATGATAACTCAAATTAGCTCTTAAATTTTACTCGAATTAATTAAATTTTACTTAAATTAATAATTTAATATAAATATAATAAATTATTATTTTGAATCGAATTTAATTAATATTGTTTGATCTTAAGAGTTAAGCTAAATTGAACTATCATATAAATAATATTTGATTATTGATTTTAATATTTGTCACAAATATGTTGTAATTGAAATATGAGAGAAGATATATTTTAGAAAAACTAAAAATTAAAAGAATTTTTAATTAAAAATTATAATATTTTTTAAATTATAAGGGAGTTAACTAAATAAGAAAATATGACTTGGCGAACATTTATTTTGGACTGTAACATATTCGAATTTTCGATATATTTTTTATTTTATTTATTATTATGAGAACCAATCCTACTACTCGTCCGAGTTTCACGATTGGAAAAAAGAACAATGCAATCAAGACATATTTAGTGAAAGTAAAGAAAAACACAATCTCAGTCATCTGGGAATAAGAAGTTTACATGTTTTGGATAGAAGCCAACTTGTGAAAGAGAAAGAGTGGCTCCTCCGAGCTCAGTCAAGGTAAGATACTCATTTTGGCAGAAGCACCATTTCCATCTCTACCGATTCTAGCGAAATATCTGCCATCATTTCCACTACACTCGTGGAGGAGACTGTTGATTGTTTCATTGACTACAAATGCAACCTGCTATCCTTTGCACTATACAAAACTAAGAAATCAAAAGGGTGTTAAATGCCACGTAATTTGCTAATAAAGAACTGGCAGCAGTCAAAAATGTAAACCGGA
>JAOQML010000006.1:30265140-30276276 GCA_027568935.1 Erythroxylum urbanii | reverse complement strand
TTAAGACTCCAAAGTTAACAAAAAGAAAAAAATTAAATTATATATAAAAATATTTTTTTATTTTTTCTTTAACCTATTAACTTTTTAAACGCTAGCAAATTTGTGCCAATTTTGATGAGATATCTTTTATTTTCATTTATCATATTTTTTCCTCCAATTTGAATGTTGAAAATTAAAAAGCTCATTAAAACTTAAATATTGCAAAAGGTATAAGCGAGCAGTTAGTAACAGTGATGCAATAAAAGAGAAGGCGGTGAGGGTGAGGGAGGTACTAATGTAGTGAAGGCGATAGCATAATAAGAGATGAAGAAATAAGTAACTAGAAATTTCCAATTTAAGAGCTTATAATTCTGTAAGTCAGCTAAGATATCATGCTAATAATGATAGATTTGTCTCACCAAAAGAAGCACGACAAAATGGGTGAAAAAGACCCAAAGTTAACAGAAAATTAACTCCTTTAAAAATTTTCAACATGTAATTTTTAATTTTTTTATTTTAGACCCCTAATGTCACGTAGACAATTAGTTTAGTATTGGTTCCATATGAAATTTTAATTCAGGGAAAATCTTTAATTTTATTTACTAATATGGCATAGGAAAAACCCCCAAATTTACTAACTATTCCAACCACAATTTTCCCAATTCTCATGAACAACTCATCTTTGCCGCATTGCAATTGTCTCGACACATTCTCTCGTCAACAATTTATCTCCTTTAGTTGAATCTACTTCTCTAGATCATTGTGTTTCATGTCTTGCCTCTCTATGTTACATTGCTTATCATTGCTGCATTGATTCTTTATGTGGCTTTGCTTTTCTGTGTTGTCTTGCTTCTCTGTATGACCTTCCTTCTGAAAATCACCTTGCTTCTTGGTTCCTAATGATTTCCTCTTCTAACCTTTCTTTAAATTGTTTTCTTTTCAATGATTTATAGTGTTGGTGCTATTTTTGCATCTTTTGTGACCTCTGTAGCTATTCAAATATTAAACCTAGATTTGATTATCAATGCAGGAACTTCTAGCAACTTTAAGGTATGTTCTTATTCTTGCTTATTTCATTATGTTCATCTTCTTTCTGATATTGCTTTTTATGTTAAAATAATTTTATTCCTATAAGTATTGCCTACTTTCTAAGAGGCATTTCTAACTTTATTAACATGACAAAGGAAGCTGAATTGTCGTTTTCTAGTTTTGCTTCACTTAGATTGGTTGTTTCAAATATGTTCGAGAGTTGACAACCGAGTCATTTTCTTATTTTTCATTTTCTTATTCTTTTTTAGAAAAATAAGATTTTAGTACAATACTTACATTTCCAACATAAGAACTTAGTTATGTATAATGGTTAAGATAATTAAACATCCTTGAAAAATCTAGTTGCTTGGAGTCATAAATTTTAAGAAAAAAAACAATAATAGGCATAAATAATCTAACTCGTGGATGATGTTTGGTTTATCAATTTCATCATTGTACTATTTGAAGGAATTACTTTAGTAATCACCTAAAACTATAATTTACTAGTATTGAATGCCTAATTTTCAATCAATGTATGGAGTTAGTTTGAAGAAGGCCTTCGTTGCACCTAATCTATTGAAAAAGCTTAATTTAAAAGTTATTGTCTCTTTTTTTTGTTCGTCATTATATCTTTGCAAAATTTCTAGATGTTTGTGGTGTTTAATATGCATGTTCTTATTTCAGATTGATAAATTGTCCACTAGAGACTCACTTAATATGTCCTACAAAATGAATCATCAATAATCCCAAATGATGCTACCGTTAAAGATCTAGAGGTGAAGTTGAAATTTTCTTTTCTTGACATCTTATTTGAATTGTCAATGACATCATTGCTTTCATATAAACCTAGAGCAAGAGGAAACATATTAGCTTATTTTGTATGCATAAGCCATAACCTACATCAATTGTTAAAGGTTTTATCACTATATTCACATAATTAAGATATTTTATCAAGTTATTATACCACAAATTTGGGTTTTAAGGAACATTTGTTACCTATGTTGCTAATCTTTTGAAAGTCCATGTAATATTTTTAGAGATGATAACTGATATAATGGATGGTGACAAGCCATTCATAGAGGAATTCCTATAGAATTTGGCTACAATTATAGAAGTGCTCGACTAGGTAGTCACCCAAGTAGTTGATTTCATTAATGAAAAGTCTTTCTCAGAAGTTTGATTTATTTGTAGATATATATGAGGAAGTCTATCATGTGAATCAGAAACTCGTTGACAAAATTTAGATTTTTAAAAGAATTATTATGTCTAGTGGAAAAACATCTGTAGTTCATAGTTTGCAGTTAAGTCCTAGAAATGCATGTTGAAACTAGTTGTTTTATCACATTTTATGAATGCATCTACACTATATGATGGTTGTTCCTCATCCTCGTTAAATTTTCCCTTTTGATCGATGATTATGAACTGATTCCATGGGCATATCGATCACTATAACATTGCGGTTGGCTTCTTGATCATTTTTACTATATTTTAAGTTCTTTGAATTGGCCTTTTGAATTTTCAAAGATAACTACCTTAGTTTTCTTAGACATGGTTGAACAAATTTAAATGTAAATGTAGGAAGATAGTCTACACTAATTAGAATTTGGATGGAATAAGTTAATTCTAATTTAAAACTATGTTGTAAATACATTCATCAAGTTTCCAATAGTCCCAGCTTTGCAAGTAACTCACTTTGTATGACTACAATGGAGAATTGCACCTGATCTAGAGAATCACAAGAGAATTTGACACTATTTTGTGAGTCAATTTCGGGGTAACATTGCTTGTTAAAATTTCAGGGTAACGGAATAATGTTGCATCCAAAGAAAAAGCAATATTTGCATACAAAAGGATTCATGAAAAAATGGAACCTAACTCAACATGATAAAATGTTTTATATGTTTCAAACATAGGTGCTGTGTCTGAAAAAATCATTAAGAAAAAATCTTTAACATAACATTTTTCCCAAAAAAATAGATAATGTTTTTGTAAATATCAAGTAGTAGTCATACATAATCGTGCAATTGATTCAACCTAAACACATGAATATAGTCTGATGGCGGTAATAGGCATACATAACAAAACACATATATCATAGCTAGTTTGATAGATAACAAAATGGTAAGAAGCTTATAAGAGTATTGACAGGATAAAAGTGCTTGTAGCAATCTTAGAACTATTTTTAGCATAAAAAGTTTTGCATTATAATGTAAGAACCAAAGTGCAAGTTCTACAAGGTATGCTAAATACAAAGTAATGTCAGTCATATCTCACAAGGTTGACTGTATTGTACATTAAAGGAATCTAAGTACTATCTTGACATTTATGATTATCAGGCCATAAATAATTATGTAGTGAATACAACTAGCTCCAAACTATTTAGAGAAGGTATGACCATCTTTTCCATTCAATTATCTAAAAAAGGAGACAAAATTTTGATATGCTAGAAACTATTGAGGACCTCAAGTCAAACCATATATTTTTTGATATTCAACATTAACAACAAACCTGAATAACACAGTGAGCACAACTCAGGAACCTTGCAACACCCAATGCAAATACATAACAAGCAGTGAATGACTCAAAAATATAAAAGCAATCAAATAGATAATTAATTTTGATGAATTCTTAGAATATGTATCTTCTATGTCGTGAAACCAATACCTTGGTATTCAACACAACCCACAACTGCGACATTATGGAAACAACCTCCAAGTAGATATAAAATGCCCATGAGATCCTATTCAATATATTATGAATAGTCATCGAGTGAATCAATAAAGCCAAAATGGCATAAGGAACAAATTGCAAATAAAAAATAAGTACATGAGTCAAAGATATGAAAATTATAGTAACATCCCTCCTCATCAAAAAAGTTGTCATTAACATCATTGGCTAAGATTACAACACTAACGAATGGACTATAAAACCACTCAAAAGGATGTAACAACCTAGACAATGTTACCAGGTATATAAACAAGTAAATAACTAATGGTAGAGACAAAAAGATAAAATGGCCCGGTAAAATAAGAAATGAATCTAATTTCAATATCTTGGAATACAAACAGTTATAAAATCTACTAATAGAGATAGAAAGCCAAATTTTGAATCTATACAATGGAGGCATTTATTATAAACCAAACATTGGCTAAAAACAAATTCATAAGAAGAATCCAAACCACCTCATCAAATGACTTAAAGTTGCTAAGTTTCAACTCATTAATATCCACACCACAAGAAGTAGCAACACAACACAAAAAGCAAAACACAGAACACAACAATCCAAAGAAGCAAATTCAACCAGAGGAGATAAATTGTTGAGGAGAGAATGCGTTAAGAGAGGTGCAGTGTGACAGAGATGAGTTTTTTCTAAGAATGAAAGAAATTAAGGCTAAAATGGTTAGTAAATTTAAGGATTTTTCCTATGCCAGATTAATAAATTAAATTAGTGATTTTCCCCTCACTTTTACATAGATCTCATGTCAGATTAATTGCTTACGTGGCATAAAACAAAAAAACTAAAAATTCTATGTTGAAAATTTTTAGTAGAGGAGTCAACTTTCTGTTAACTTAGGGACCTTTTAAAATGTTTATTAAACATTAGGGTTTTATTAAATGTTCATAAATGTTTGAGTTTAAGGTAAATTTTGATGAAAACCTTTTGGTTTTTTTTGACCCTTTGTCAAAGAAGTATTTGCATAACCATCTTTAATGAAACCTTGAAAGAAGCTTAGAATCTTGTTGTCTATAATTCAAATAGAATAGTTTTCATAATGTGATACTCTATTTTAAAAACTATCAAATGTTAAATTTTAATAAAAAATTTATGAAATAAAATGAACTTTTGTCGGTGAGAATGAACTTTTTTTGTCATTTCAGTTTCAATACATTTAGTCCTTATAGTATAAAATAATTTCAAGGAACTCTTATGTGAAGAATAATGATATAAAAAGCAAAAAGCATACTCCTTAAAGCAATTGAGTGTTTTAACAATGTTTTGCGCAATGAAGATAATGTATTAGAGATATTGTGTTGGCATGTGCATCTTTTATTTTCATTTTATTATTATGTATATCATATTTACTGCTATACATATATTAACAGTATTATTGATTTGAAAATTAGAAGTACCAATAACAAATTTGGTTGATTGAAAAGTTTCAAACCGGACCAAATACATCCAATGAAAATAATATGGGCATTGGTAATTGAACTCTCGAGGAATGTAAATACAATAATACTTGCAAAAGAAAATTAATTGCAGCTGCAGGACTATTGCGTGACCAAGGTGCTAAGCTCTATATTATAACAAGTTTCTACGAATTTATTAAGTTGGCATTTTGATTTAGTTCATGAAAATTTGATTTACCATCCCCAAGGTATTCATATCGAAGCTAAACACTTGGGGATAAATTTCTATTAAGAAGCAATAATTTTACTAGTTATTAATTATTTAAATTCTAAGATCTTCTTCCCATTAACTTATATAAGAAGTCTTTCAGTTGGGAAATCGTCAAACTCCTTACATCTTAATATTAACAGATTTTTGACGTCATAATGTGAGCAAAAAATTATTAGTTGGTTATTAAAGTATAATTTTTCCTTTTTCTTGAAGTAGGTTACTGGTAATAAAAGCAAAAGAATACTGAAAAGCTTAAGGAACAAATTCCAATTTTCCAGGCAAAACATATATCTGCTCCATAAGAACCGCCCAAGATACCAACCACCTCAAGTTTAGGTGAGTTTTGAAAGTTGAGACGTGGAGTGATGAACCACCAATAGTATAACGGGAGGTGCCTCAGGACAAAGGTGAAGATGGAACCAAGGCCAGTTAGAAGATAAAATATCTCCGCCAAGTATACCCTCTCAATTGAACTCAACCATCCAGGGCTCCAAGTGCTTTCATGTCCTCCAAAAAGGCCGTATATGAGTCGTCAATGCCCTTAGTCTTTGATGCTGATGATAAGTGGGCTGACTCTGGCTTGGAAATTCCAGGAGCTGCTGCCCGAGTGATTGGTGCTGTGGTTGATGGGACTGTTGCTTTCGGTTTTGGTTTAGGAGCAGCTGCTTCTCTCCTCACTCGAACTGAGGCAGGCACCTGAACATGCACTAATACTTTTAGGCTTAAATTGGGGAGAAAATCTACAGTTCAATTTGTCTGAGTTAAGAGAGAAACCATTCCAATGGTACTGAATAACAAAGAAGTGTAGGTTGATATTCAGTATCAGATTTTCCCCTCAAGATTACGGATGCGTTCTCCGTATAAACTACAATAGTTAAAGAGCACTCTCACGAAAACACTAAGACACGAAGTACAGACAGATTCAGGATGTTGTTTACACTGTGGGGAAAGCAAGACAATTGAAACTGTCAAAGCATATTTGCCAAACAACAGCAAAATATATCGTACAAAACAACAATTCAACAGCCTAATTTATTCTTGTTCTCTCAGATTTATGACAACACAGTACCATACTTATACGCAAGAAAGGGAAAACAGGAAAACTGATCCTAATTGATGATTATCGTCATGGGAAGAATAAACCTACCATAGCTGTAAGTTCTGGAGTGTGCTGTGCTAACGGTCTTTTGACAACAGTAGATGCAGCAGATTTAACATAAGAGGGCTTTTGAGGAAGAGCTGGCCTCCCAGGATCTTCTTGTAAGATTGGAGGAGGACCTGGTGGCAATGGTGGTCCCATGATTGGATGAGGACCAGGGAGAGGACCATATGGTGGTCTAGGAATTAAAGGAACCATAAATACTGGTGGAGGCACTTGGCCAGGTAGCCCAGGAGGTAATGGCGGCCGCAAATTTGTTGGAGGTGGGGGAGGAGGGAAATGTGATATTCCTGGGGGTAACACATCAGGCTGCAGAGTTGGCATCAATGTTGGTCCAGGCATTGGGGCCTGTTGCCTTGGAGGAGGTGGTGGGGGAACCATCTTAGGGGTGTCCTTCATTGCCGATGGAGTCTCACCGTCAGCTTCTGATGAAGCATTGTCAGACTGACTACCAGTTGACTTTGGAGGCATTCCTGGTGGAGAAGGTGGTGATGGAAGCGTAGAAGGCACCTATGGAATGTAAATAAGAGAAGATTTTATTCTCTTATTAATTAACTGCAATCACCAAAATGTGGATGGGAATAATTTTTGCTACCAAAAGAACAAAAAGAAAAAGAACATAAGAAAAATTTGAAAAGGGGCATATTACAAGTTACATAACTGGTTCAGTTAACAAAGGTTATTCAATGGGAAAACCTTTCAGTTTTCCGTTTCTAGAATGACTAAAATATCTAGCAAGTTTCCACAGATTATTTAAAGAACATTGTATTTAGATATGGCAATGGGCCGGGCCGGGCCCGGGCAGCCCTCGGCCCGGCCTCATTCAAGGCGGGCCGCAGGCCGGGATGGAACGGCCTGTGGGCCGGGCCGGGCCAAACCCGGCCCGTCCATATTTTTTAAATTAAAAAATACAAAACAGCGTCTTTTTGACAAAACGGCGCCGTTTTGTCGGGCGGCAGGCCGGCCCGTGGCCTGCCAAACTCAGGCCTGGCCGGGCCAGAATTGCCATCCCTAATTGTATTGTAGACTGACAGAGAGCTAAAACAGTTATTTTAATTTGATAACTACCTCAGTATATGTCTACATCTGAACAATAAATATCTAGCATATAAAGCTGAAGTCACTATCAACTTCTTATTCAGTAAGACATTCAGACGAGGTTGGTAGATAACAAACTAAATGCAAGTCCCGTGTTTGCTGCTTTTCCTGCATCCTCAAAACAATTAATGTGCTACTTTTAAACTAGCAGATAATATGAAGGAGAAAATTGGAGACACACCTGAACTGTCTCTTTGGTTGATGGTTCATCTGTCAGTTCTGTTAGAACTTCCCCCCCATCAGTTTCAATGGTAACTTGTGGAGGTGGTTGAGCATATGGTGGATCTGTGGTGTGATTAACTTGATCTATTGGTGGGGGGCCAGGAGGAGGTGGAGGCAATGGCATACCCAAGCTAGGTGCAGCAACCTTTGGTGGCAATGGAGGTGGAGGAGGTAAAGGCAAGGAAGCTGGTATAGCAGAACTATCTGCAGAGCCACTTCCCTCAGGCAAGGGAGGAGGTGGTGGCAGTGGTGGTACTCCCAAAGTTGTCTCGTCCGAATCAACCTTTGAGGATGAGGCAGCTGCACTTGATGAAGCAGCAGATAAGGGAATACGAGGTCCTAGAGGTCAGAGAGAGAGAGAGAGAGAGAGAGAGCAACATAAATCAGCAGGATAGATTGAAAAAACCAAGAGAAAGAATGGGAGAGAAGAAGTGGGAAGGGGATAGATGAGAATAGACCTATGGATGATTTATACATTGGAGGCTTTCCCGGGGGTGGAGCTCCAGTAGGGTTCAAGGTAGGGTGATAGTATACTGAGTCCTACAACATCAAAAGAGGCTAGTAAATGATTTAAAGCTAACTAATACAAAAGATAAAGATTATCAGCGTAGATTTGTGGATGGTTAGATATACTTCAGGCTTTGGGTGCTTGACTCTTTCTTCTTCTTCGGAAGAAGTCCTTCTTCGAGGAGGCCCCAAATGACTGCATCAAAAGAAAAACTCTACTTCTCAATCAAAAAAAGACTAAATCAAGTACTTCATGGAAACAAAAAAGAACTGAATCACAAAACATATGGCAAGTTTACCTGAACATGACTGGGGCCTCACCTTTCTCCTTCATCTTGTCTTCATATTCCTGTCCGAAAGGTAAATAAAATTATTAAAATTTCAAAGCCAATGACAACACAACAAGCTAAGAACATAATGCCAACAACTCAAAAGTGGAAAAGGAAATTGTGCCACAACAATCAATTTCTAATATAAGCTACAGTGGACTTTAAAGATGTTATAGATGAAAAAGATGGTTGCCTGGTTCAGGCAATGAAAATTGAGAGTCTTGCTGAATGAATAGGCAGAATGGTGAAGAAATAGCAGATGCCAGATGAATGTCATTTAGATACAGAACCCAATATGAAAGACCAGAAGCAGAGCATACATTGTTCCAACAATTACCTTTCTTTTCTTCAAAACAAGGTTAAGTGTATCCTCAAGTTGTCTCTTCTTGTGTTTTCTTGCTTTGTCTAAAGCACCATCTGCCTCTGCAAAGATGAAGACACGAAAAAGATAAGCTTTGACAAGAAATGCAATCAAATAAACCTTCAATCACTACCAAAAAATAAATGGAAAAAATCTACCAAAAATAGTGTATAATACACAATAAGATAAAGTAAAGTCATTAACCATGATATAAGCAGCAAAGCAGTAACAAAGCATCCCAAGAACAGCTCATGGCTACATGTACGAAGCATGCCTTTCTGCTTAAAATTTCAGTAATAATGGGGGTCAACTTCTTTTAAACTGACACTTCCTAATAGCAACTTTATGTAATCAAGACGATAAAAGTTCTCAATTGAACATCTTAGCCAAATATTATGGTCAGAATACAGAGACTTTGCAGTTGATCACCCCTTACTCATCATTTCCAGCTTTTCTATCTGTTCTTTCAGCACCTCAGGATCCTTCTTCAATATACCGACCTCCCTCACCTTCTTCCTTTCTTTCTTGTTCTGTAAAAAGAAATAGACCAAAGTTAAAAATCGCAAACAGAAGCATATGACTCTAGAAGATACTCACCAATGTAGTTGATCTTCACTCATAAATATCAAACAAAACGGTGAACATATTACAGCACTAAATTCTGCCTGATTCTCTAACCTTCGAAACAAAGGATTCTATTATGTAAAGCAATCAAACAATAGCAGAAATCGTGTTGACTGGCAGAAAAGCAGCTGACACACAACAAGAAAAACCAAATGCATCTATTTCAAAAAACAAACCTCAGTGATTTCTTGAAATAATTTCCCTGAAACGATACCTTGTAATCAAATGTTGAATGCTACAACTAAAGAAAATTAAGCTTCACAAATATATAAAATAAACTAATTGAAGCCAAAAGGAGAAGTCTTGCCAACAGAAATAAGGCCTTTTTTTCCATTAAAGAAGCCCAAAATCAACATGAAACGAGAGCATTCGAGTTCCTAATTTTTGTGAACTGCTGTTGCCCCATCAATCAAAAAGACTTGCTAGGGCATTATCTAACCAAATCGGTGAAAAAAGAACAATAACAACATCAAAACAAGAAACAAGAAGATTACCCGTTTTAATTCCTTCTTACGGAGCTCCTTCCGGTAAGCGTCCGTAGGGTTCATGACTTTGCCTCCCTTCGTCGTCTTCATCTTCCACAACCGCTCTCCCTCTCTCTCCGGACGTCTCTATTTCTCTGTCACTTCGAAACCAATTGCTTTTTTTTTTTTTCCCGAGTGACGGTGCATTACGATGAAAATGATTTTTAACCGGCCGGACTGGACTTACTGCTCCAACGCATTTCTTTTCCAGCTACGAGTCAGTCGACACTAAACCAAAGGCAAAAATATAAGAATAACGTATCGGGACTGGGGAGTTTAACTTATCGAAATTAATTAATATTTTTATAAATTTTTAAATTGATATAACAATTTTTTAATTTTGTACAATGAAAATTTAATCTCTATTTCATGTCTAGATGTAAGCTTGATTAAAATATTCTTAGAACTAATTTATCTTTAAAATACACAAAACTCTTCATCGTAATTCAGAATTACTAATTTATCACACTCTTAAATAATTTTTAAGAACATATAATATTTAAAATGTAAATAGAATGACATAAAATAACATTCAGCATAAGATGGTATATAAAAGAAAAAAGGAAACAGAAAAGAGTCTATTATAACCAATGTTGCGTACCGTACCGGATTTAATATCAGATTGAATTTTGGTACGATACTATACAAGTACCGGTCAATATCGTGTACCGTTTCATGTAATTTTTTAAATTTATTAAAAAGTCCATGAATTTTTTAAAAATTGCAAAATAGTCATTGTCATATTGTATAATTGTACTGTATATTTTTAACTTTGTCTCTAAAAATCATAATAATAAATAATAACCATAATTAATATGAAATAACAATGATATAATAACTACAATTTTTATGAAAAAAGACAACTATCATCATAAAAATATTAAATTAAAAACAATACAAAG